>CM076570.1:1201060929-1201368269 GCA_034641835.2 Pinus albicaulis
ATGAGCTTAGTGAAAAGAGTCGCCTTCACTAAGTGGGCCCACAGGCTATTTTTGGCGCAAAGTCTATTTTTAGACATGTCGATCATATTCTATGAGTTGCAAGATGCTATTTGTGGATGGTTAGTCAAGTCGGAAAAAATAGATGGACTTCTATTTTTAGACATATTGGGCGGAATCTATTTTTAGATTGCCAGTCTAAAAATAGATATGTCGAATATTATTAGCTCTTAATAATATTTGGACTATAAACATTATCTTGTTCTCTTGGAGCACTTCAGTTAAGTGCACAGATGTGGCACAGGAGCTGACAGAAGGAATTACACTATTCCTGAGGGTTAAGTGGAGCTATTTCATGGAGGACTTCAGTTAGAACTCATGTGACAAAGTTTGGTGGAGTTGTGTTCAGTTTAACTCAGTTAGACACAGTTGAGCTAGTTGTATCTAGTCTAACTGATTGATACACTAGTGAGAGTGGTGTGAATTAATTAATAATTAATTCACTAAATATTAACTCATTAATCAACTGAAGAATACATCAGTTAACTACAGTGCATGGACAGTTTCAGTGGAGACCAGTGGAGAGATAGGTGAAAGGGCAAGATGACTATCAGTTGTGACTATAGTGATGCATTGATTGCATCCAACACTCAGTAGATATGCCAATGAGGATTGCGTAGTGCAAGCCAGGTGGATTCGATTTCATTCAAATCCATTCTTCAACAGGGATTGCGCAGTAGAGGCAGGCTAGCAGGTGGCAGAGATCGGTGCATGGATTTGCTAGATCGGCCCTGATTAGTGTGTAGCGATTGTATTGTACTGAGAGCTTGACATGTTCAGCTTTGTATGAGGATTATTACATGATCTCTATGACATATATTATATACAGATAGTTGGGGTTTTTAGCTTCAAGCTTTCCCGTTAAAACATCTGTGTTAATGTGTGTGAATTTTTATGGTTTCATGTGTGCTTTGCAATTGATTTAATTTCCGCATGTGATGATCAATAGTGGAATAGATTATGTATTGTGCATGAAGTTAAAATAGTGTGTGATCAGGAGAATCTTGGATATATAACACATTAGTTATATAATTTCTACATGGTATCAGAGCGATATTGATCACAGCAATTTCAATTATTGAAGCGGTTGAGATTTGTGTTGGTGGAATTCGAATTTGCTGCAGTGTTTTCTTGGTGTCGAAGTTGAGCATTCATTGAAATTTCTTTAAACGGATTGCGATTGGAGTATGCCCTTGAGGGCAGCTCGAATTATAATGCATGGAAGCACAGGATGGAGGCAGTGTTGGATGATAATGGGTTGAAGGAGTTCATAGATGTAGAAATTCCAAAACCTGCTTCTAGCGATGCTGCCGCACTTGACGCATGGCAAAAGAAGACAGAAAAATGTCAAAGGATTCTGTTGGAAGGTGTGAAGGATCACATAGTGTCCAGCCTTCACGGTAAAGCTTCTCCATTCTTGATTTGGAAAGCTTTGACAGATTTGTTCCAAAGCAGAAGCGACCAGAGGAAGTTGACGCTTTAAAGACAAACTCAGGAAAATAAAAATGGAGAAAGGCGATAGCATACCCAAGTACCTCACGAAGTTTTTCCAATGCAGGGATGAGCTAGGAAGTGTGGGGGTTATTGTTGATGAAGAAGAATTGGTGAGCTTGGCTCTCCTTGGGCTTCCGAAGAGTTGGCATAGCTACGAGGACTTTTTCAATGGTCAGGAGAAACTGCCAGGATGGAAGCGACTTTGGTCGGATCTTGTGCAGGAGGAGATAAGGCGAGGTGCCAGGGATGGATCTTCTTCGAAGAATGAAGATGAAGAAAATTTTGCTTTGGCTACCAAAGCAAGGAAAGGGAAGGGAAAGAAAAATCCTTCTCAATCCGGTGTGAAAGGAAAGAAGCAGGACTTCTCCAAGGTGAAGTGCTTTCACTGTCACCAACACGGAAATTACGCCACTAATTGTCCACAGAAGAAGAAAAATAAGCAGGCTGATGGATCTAAAGCTGGAGAGGCCTTAGCCTCGCAGTTTGAGCTGGATTTTTCGCTGATCGCATGCTTGGTTTCAAGTGTGATGGGATCAGTGTGGTTTCTTGATAGTGGTGCGTCTTTCCATATGACCGAAGACAAAGATGTGTTTATTGATCTGGATGAGAAAGATCTTGGAGTGCACATCGAGATGGGCGATGATGGTAGATATACTGCGGCTGGTATCGGGACCATTTCCTTTGAGAGGGAGTCTGGAAAAACCTTTCATCTTGAAGGATTTCATGCATGTTCTAGGATTGAAGAAGAATCTGATCTCTGTGGCAATGTTGGAAGACAAGGGCTATGATGTTGTTTTTAGCAAGGGAAAGGCTTTCCTGCGCAGTAAAGCAACTAGTGAAACCCGGAGGATAGGGGTTCGAGTTAAGAACCTTTATCAATTGCAAATAGATGGCTGCGCAGCAATGGCAGGCAAAGCAAAAGGAGTGGTGAGCTGAGATGAGGGTGAATTGTGGCACAGGAGATTGGGCCATCTTCACCATGGCGCTTTGAAAATTTTGCAGCAGATTTATACCGGGCTTCCCAAGGGTACACTTGCACAGTTAGATCAGTGCAAGGGATGTACTTTGGGAAAATTTGTGAAGACCAATTTTCATGAGAAGGATAGTCGCGACACGACGATCCTTGAGAGAATTCACACAGACATGTGTGGACCTTTCTCAATAGCTTCGACAGCAAAGCACAGATATTATGTGATATTTGTTGATTACTTTTCTCGTAAGTGTTGGATCTTCTTCATGCAGAAGAAGAGCAAGACATTCTCAAAGTTCTGTGAGTTCAAGGCACTAGTTGAGAAAGAGTCGGGGAAGCAGGTGAAAGCTCTTAGGAGCGATAATGGTGGTGAATTCATCTCTGGCGAATTCAAAAAAATTTGCAGCGCAGAAGGAATTCGAAGAGAGCTCATAGTGCCTCATAACCCACAGCAGAATGGGGTCGCGAAGCGAAAGAACAGAACGATCGTGGATGTTGCACGGGCGATTTTTCATGATCAGGGCCTTCCCATACACTTATGGGTAGAAGCATCCAACACTGCGGTTTATGTGAAAAACCGTTTTCCTCATAGAGTACTTGGCATGAGTACACCCGAAGAGGTGTTTTCTGGTAAGAAGCCTGATATTTCTCATTTGAAGATTTTTGGCTCACCTGTTTATATTCATGTGACGAAGGATGCCAGGAAGAAGCTAGAGCCAACCGTAGAGATTGGGATATTTGTGGGGTACACAGAAACACCCCACAATTATCGTTTGTATTTTCCAGACAGTCAAAAGACTGTTGTGCGACAGGATATCAAATTTCATGAGGAGAAAGCCATGAAGTTATCGCTTGAGAGGGAGTCACACTTGCATGCAGATGAGGAGCTACTAGTTCCTAAAGATGAGCCTCATGATGTGGATCAGCCACAAGAGGAGGTTCATGGAGTGGAAGAAACCATTCATGCAGCGCCAAACATCAGAGGGCGAAAGCGCACTACAGAAGCTGAGCGACTGAATCTTGATGCAGCGCAAAATGTAGGAGCCCCTACATCACAGCGCAGACAGAGACAGTCACCTGACCGAATTACTAGATACATGGCTCTGATGAGCAAGTGTATCATGACAGAACCATCCTCTTTCGAGGAATTTGTGGAGGACCCTACATGGGTAGATGCCATGGTGGAAGATTATGATTCGATTTTCAGAAACATTGCATGGGAGATTGTCCCAAGGCCGAAAGGGAAATCAGTGGTAGGTTCAAGATGGATCTACAAAGTGAAGCAAGCTACTGATGGGAGCATCGAGAAGTACAAGGCAAGATTTGTTTCCCGGGACTTCTCACAGATTGAGGGGATCGACTATGAAGAAACCTTTGCACCTGTTGCAAGGTATTCTTCCATACGGACCATCCTTACTCTCTCAGCGCAGATGGGTTAGCACATTCATCAGATGGACTGTTTGTGTCTCAAGGCAAGTATGCCTGGGAGATACTAGAGAAGTTCAACATGCAAGGCTACAAGCCTATCGACACTCCTCTTCCTAGTGGTTGGAGGAAAGAGGATGCTACATCGGCAGAGGTAGTGGATGCCACTATTTATCTATAGTTGGTTGGTTCGCTCATGTATCTAGTCAATACACGACTAGACATATGCTATGCTATTAACCAACTTTCACAAGCTATGGTTAAGCCTACCAAGCTCTTTTGGAAGGCAGGAAAGCATGTATTGAGGTATCTCATAGGCACATCGGGATATGGATTATGGTACAGACAGTCAGATGAGGTGAAGCTACATGGCTTTACGGATGCAGATTGGGCAGGGAGCCCAACGGATAGAAAGAGCACATCTGGAGGGATTTTCAGTATCGGGTCTACAACAATTTCTTGGTACAGCAGGAAACAGAGATCCGTGGCACTCAGTTCAGCGGAGGCTGAGTACATGGCAGCAATTTTGGCTGCATGCGAGGCTATATGGATGAGGAAGATCCTGGTCGGGTTGTTTGGTTCACACTTAGATCCTACTGTGATATATCGTCTTAACTGTGAGTTGCATTAAACTCTCAGTTAATCCAGTATTTTATGATAGATCTAAACATATTGACATCCGATATCATCATATCAGAGATTGTGTGCAGCGGAAGATCATGTTGCTTTCTTACATTCCCACGGAGGATCAGGGTGCAGATATTCTGACGAAGGCGCTCACCAGGAGCAAATTCGAATACCATAGAGACAGGATCGGGGTGGCAGATAATCTATATCTTGTTGAGACGGAGTGTTGAGATTCAACAAGATGATGAGCTTAGTGAAAAGAGTTGCCTTCACTAAGTGGGCCTGCAGGCTATTTTTGGCACAAAGTTTATTTTTAGACTATGTCTATTTTTAGACATGTCGATCATATTCTATGAGTTGCAGGATGCTATTTGTGGATGGTTGGTCAAGTTGGAAAAATAGATGGACTTCTATTTTTAGACATATTGGGCAGAATCTATTTTTAGATTGCGAGTCTAAAAATAGATATGCCGAATATTATTAGCTCTTAATAATATTTGGACTCTAAACATTATCTTATTCTCTTGGAGCACTTCAGTTAAGTGCACAGATGTGGCACAGGAGTTGAAAAAAGGAATTACGCTATTACTGAGGGTTTACTGGAGCTATTGCATGGAGGACTTCAGTTAGAACTCATGTGACAGAGTTTGGTGGAGTTGTAGAAGTAGTTGGTGGAGTTGTGTTGAGTTTAACTCAGTTAGACACAGTTGAGCTAGTTGTATCTAGTCTAACTTATTGATACACTAGTGAGAGTGGTGTGAATTAATTAAAAATTAATTCACTAAATATTAACTCATTAATCAACTAAAAAATACATCAGTTAACTACAGTGCATGGATAGTTTCAATGGAGACCAGTGGAGAGATAGGTGAAAAGGCAAGATGACTATCAGTTGTGACTATAGTGATGCATTGATTGCATCCAACACTCAGTAGAGATGACAATGAGGATTGTGTAGTGCAAACCAGGTGGATTCGATTTCATTCAAAGCCATTCTTCAGCAGGGATTGCGCATTAGAGGCAGGCTAGCAAGTGGCAGAGATCGGTGCATGGATTTGCTAGATCAGACCTGATTAGTGTGGAGCGATTGTATTGTACTGAGAGCTTGACATGTTCAGCTTTATATGAGGATTGTTACATGATCTCTATGACATATATTATATACATATGGTTGGGGTTTTTAGCTTTAGGATTTCCCGTTAAAAAAATTGTGTTAATGTGTGTGAATTTTTATGGTTTCATGTGTGCTTTGCAATTGATTTAATTTACGCATGTGATGATCAATAGTCGAATAGATTCTGTATTGTGCATGAATTTAAAATAGTGTGCGATCAAGAGAATATTGGATATATAACACATTATTTATATAATTTCTACATGGTATTAGAGCGATATTGATCACAGCAATTGTAATTATTGAAGCAGTTGAGTTTTGTGCTGGTGGAATTTGAATTTGCTGCAGTGTTTTCTCGATGTCGAAGTTGAGAATTCATTGAAATGTATTTCAACAGATTGTGATTGGAGTATGCCCTTGAGGGCAGCTTGAATTATATTGCATGGAAGGACAGGATGGAAGCGGTGCTAGATGATAATGGGTTGAAGGAGTTCATAGATGCAGAAATTCAAAAACCTGCTTCTAGCGATGCTGCCGCACTTGACGCATGGAAAAAGAAGACAGAAAAATGCCAAAGGATTCTGTTGGAAGGTGTGAAGGATCACATAGTGTCCAGCCTTCACGGTAAATCTTCTCCATTCTTGATGTGGAAAGCTTTGACAGACTTGTTCCAAAGCAGAAGCGACCAGAGGAAGTTGGCGCTTAAAGACAAACTCAGGAAAATAAAAATGGAGAAAGGCGACAGCATACCCAAGTACCTCACGAAGTTTGTCCAATGCAGGGATGAGCGGGGAATTGTGGGGGTTACTATTGATGAAGAAGACTTGGTGAGCTTGGCTCTCCTTTGGCTTCCGAAGAGTTAGCATAGCTACGAGGACTCTGTCAATGGTCGGGAGAAACTGCCAGGATGGGAGCGAATTTGGTCGAATCTTATGCAGGAGGAGATAAGGTGGGGTACCAGGGATGGTTCTTCTTCGAAGAATGAAGATGAAGAAAATTGCGCTTTGGCTGCCAAAGCAAGGAAAGGGAAGGGAAAGAAAAATCCTTCTCAATCTGGTGCGAAAGGCAAGAAGCAGAACTTCTCCAAGGTGAAGTGCTTTCATTGTCACCAACACGGACATTATGCCACTAATTGTCCACAGAAAAAGAAAAATAAGCAAGCTGCTGGATCTGAAGCTGGAGAGGCCTTAACCTTGCAGTTTGAGCTGGATTTTTCCCTGATCGCATGCTTGGTTTCAAGTGTGATGGGATCAGTGTGGTTTCTTGACAGTGGTGTGTCTTTCCATATGACCAGAGACAAAGATGTGTTTACTGATCTGGATGAGAAAGATCTTGGAGTGCACATCGAGATGGGCGATGATGGTAGATACAGGGCGACTGGTATCAGGACCATTTCCTTTGAGAGGGAGTCTGGAAAACCTTTCATCTTGAAGGATGTCATGCATGTTCCAAGATTGAAGAAGAATATGATCTCTGTGGAGATGTTGGAAGACAAGGGCTATGATGTTGTTTTTAGCGAGGGAAAGGCTTTCTTGCGCAGTAAAGCAACTGGTGAAACCCGGAGGATAGGGGTTCGAGTTAAGAACCTTTATCAATTGCAGGTAGATGGCTGCGCAGCAATGGCAGGAAAAGCAGAAGGAGTGGTGAGCCGAGATGAGGGCGAATTGTGGCATAGGAGATTGGGCCATCTTCACCATGGCGCTTTGAAAATTTTGCAGCAGATTTCTATCGAGCTTCCCAAGGGTACACTTGCACAGTTAGATCAGTGCAAGGGATTTACTTTGGGAAAATTTGTGAAGACCACTTTTCATGAGAAGGATAGTCGCGCCATGACGATCCTTGAGATAATTCACACAAATGTGTGTGGACCTTTCTCAGTAGCTTCGACAGCAAAGCACGGGTATTATGTGATATTTGTTGATGAATTTTCTCATAAGTGCTGGATCTTATTCATGTAGAAGAAGAGCGAGACATTCTCAAAGTTCTGTGAGTTCAAGGCACTGGTTGAGAAAGAGTCGGGGAAGCAGGTGAAAGCTCTTAGGAGTGATAATGGTGGTCATCTCTGGCGAATTCAAAGACTTTTGCAGCGCAGAAGGAATTCGAAGAGAGCTCATAGCGCCTCATAACCCACAGCAGAATGGGGTCGCGGAGCGAAAGAACAGAACGATCATGGGTGCTGCACGGGCGATGTTGCATGATCAGGGCCTTCCCATCCACTTTTGTTCCCATCCACTTGTGTTGTATATGCAACACCGGCGGTTTATGTGCAAAACCGTTTTCCTCATAGAGTACTTGGCATGAGTACACCCAAAGAGGCGTTTTCTGGTAAGAAGCCTGATATTTCTCATTTGAAGATTTTTGGCTCACCTGTTTACATTCATGTGACAAAGGATGCCAGGAAGAAGCTGGAGCCGACCGCAGAGGTTGGGATGTTTGTGGGGTACATAGAAACACCCCACAATTATCATGTGTATTTGCTACGGGATATCAAATTTCATGAGGAGAAAGCCATGAAGTTGTCGCTTGAGAGGGAGCTACACTTGCATGCAGATGAGGAGATACTAGTTCCTAAATATGAGCCTCAGGATGTGGATCAGCCACAAGAGTAGGTTCATGGAGTGGAAGAAACCACTCATGCAGTGCCAAACATCAGAGGGCGAAAGCACACTACAGAAGCTGAGTGATTGAATCTTGATGCAACGCAGAATGTAGGAGCCCCTACATCACAGCACAGACAAAGAAAGTCACCTGACCGACTTACTGGATACATGGCTCTGATGAGCAAGTGTATCATGACAGAACCATCCTCTTTCGAGTAAGCTGCGGAGGACCCTGCATGGGTAGATGCCATGGTGGAAGAGTATGATTCGATTGTCATAAACAGTGCATGGGAGAATGTCCCAAGGCCGGAAGGGAAATCAGTGGTAGGTTCGAGATGGATCTACAAAGTGAAGCAAGCTGCTGACGGGAGCGTCGAGAAGTACAAGGCAAGATTTGTTGCCCGAGGCTTCTCACAGATTGAGGGGATCGACTATGAAGAAACCTTTGCACCTGTCGCAAGGTATTGTTCCATACGGACCATCTTTGCTCTCTCAGCGCAAATGGGTTGGCACATTCATCGGATGGACTGTTTGTGTCTCAAGGCAAGTATGCCTGGGAGATACTAGAGAAGTTCAACATGCAAGGCTACAAGCCTATCGACACTCCTCTTCCTGGTGGTTGGATGAAAGAGGATGCTACATCGACAGAGGTAGTGGATGCCACTGTTTATCTATAGTTGGTTGGTTCGCTCATGTATCTAGTCAATACACAACCAGACATATGCTATGATGTTAACCAGCTTTCACAAGCTATGGTTAAGCCTACCAAGCTCTTTTGGAAGGAAGGAAAGCATGTATTGAGGTATCTCATAGGCACATCGGGATATGGATTATGGTACAGACAGTCGGATGAGGTGAAGCTGCATGGCGTCATGGATGCAGATTGGGCAGGGAGCCCAACGGACAAAAAAAGCACATCTGGAGAGATTTTCAGTATCGGATCTACAACAGTTTCTTGGTACAACAAGAAACAGAGATCCATGGCACTCAATTCAGCGGAGGCCGAGTACATGGCAGCAAGTTTGGCTGCATGTGAGGCTATATGGATGAGGAAGATCCTGGTCGGGTTGTTCGGTTCACACTTAGATCCTACTGTGATATATTGTGATAATCAGAGTTGCATTAAACTCTCGGTTAATCCAGTATTTTATGATAGATCTAAACATATTGACATCCGGTATCATCATATCAGAGATTGTGTGCAGCGGAAGATCATGTTGCTTTCTTACATTCCCACGGAGGATCAGGGTGCAGATATTCTGACGAAGGCGGTCACCAGGAGAAAATTCGAATACCATAGAGACAGGATCGGGGTGGCAGATAATCTGTATCTTGTTGAGACGGAGTGTTGAGATTCAACAAGATGATGAGCTTAGTGAAAAGAGTTGCCTTCACTAAGTGGGCCTGCAGGCTATTTTTGGCACAAAGTTTATTTTTAGACTATGTCTATTTTTGGACATGTCGATCATATTCTATGAGTTGCAGGATGTTATTTGTGGATGGTTGTTCAAGTTGGAAAAATAGATGGACTTCTATTTTTAGACATATTGGGCAGAATCTATTTTTAGATTGCCAGTCTAAAAGTAGATATGTCGAATATTATTAGCTCTTAATAATATTTGGACTCTAAACATTATCTTATTCTCTTGGAGCACTTCAGTTAAGTGCACAAATGTGGCATAGGAGCTGACAGAAGTAATTACGCTATTCTTGAGGGTTTACTGGAGCTATTGCATGGAGGACTTCAGTTAGAACTCATGTGACAGAGTTTGGTGGAGTTGTAGAAGTAGTTGGTGGAGTTGTGTTTAGTTTAACTCAGTTAGACACAGTTGAGTTAGTTGTATCTAGTCTAACTGATTAATACACTAGTGAGAGTGGTGTGAATTAATTAAAAATTATTTCACTAAATATTAACTCATTAATCAACTAAAGAATACATCAATTAACTACAGTGCATGGACAGTTTCAGTGGAGACCAGTGGAGAGATAGGTGAAAGGGAAAGATGACTATCAGTTGTGACTATAGTGTTGCATTGATTGCATCCAACACTCAGTAGAGATGCCAATGAGGATTGCACAGTGCAAGCCAGGTGGATTCGAGTTCATTCAAAGCCATTCTTCAGCAGGGATTGCGCAGTAGAGGCAGGCTAGCAGGTGGCAGAGATCGGTGCATGGATTTGCTAGATCAGACCTGATTAGTGTGGAGCGATTGTATTGTACTGAGAGCTTGACATGTTCAACATTGTATGAGGATTGTTACATGATCTCTATGACATATATTATATACAGATGGTTGGGGTTTTTAGCTTTAGGCTTTCCCGTTAAAACAACTGTGTTAATGTGTGTGAATTTTTATGGTTTCATGTGTGCTTTGCAATTGATTTAATTTCTGCATGTGATGATCAATAGTGGAATAGATTATGTATTGTGCATGAAGTTAAAATAGTGTGCAATCAGGAGAATCTTGGATATATAACACATTAGTTAAATAAATTCTACAAAGAGATCAAGTTTCATGTTGTGACTACTACTATTCTTTCCTTACCTCACATTCAACAAGCCCTCGATATCAACATGGATTCTTGGGAAAATTCCATGGGTACATCATTGATGCAACATGAAGACCAGTTGCACACCACTCCAATACTTTTTCAAGCATTCTTAATTACACAATATATGACCAAGATATGTACACATTGGTTCAAACAACACATCATTGTAGACATTGTTTGAGTGGAAAAGAGATCATCATTCATAGAAATCACAAGTCTCGCCAATCCTTTGAACATTGAGCAAGATCAAGAATGCACACCACATTAAGTGGTCCAGTTATTTGCATTTCAATTACGTGTTGAAAAGGAAGAACGAGTAAAATAGCACATTACCTTCCATGGCCACTGGCAATCGGATTGATAGTGCTGATAATAAATTCATAAGAAGTTGTTCCCTTCATAGAATTTCAAAGCCAAAAAAACAGAAATTGGGAAAGTATACTCTAATTCCGATCCTAAGTAGACCATGATAGTCAATTTCAATGGATTTCCTTTAGTTTTGTTGACAACTTGTGGGGGAAATGACCATCTGATGCTAGTTGTGCATGGCTCAATAAAATGAGACATCCTCCTGAGACATCCTCCCATATATAAAGGAACACAAAGGGTTTGAACCTTCAACCAAGATCCTAATCAAATCAAAAATCACACACTGAATTGCAAGAAGGTAACATGTACTTGAACCCTAAACCTTGTAAACTCAAAATTCAAAAAAAAAAAGAACTTCTTAGTCTTCTATGTTGGAAAAGCTCAAATTACTTATGACCATTTATAACTGAACATAAACCTCCATTTAATTTTTTGTGTGCAAGAACGTCTAACCCAGATCATATTGTCAAAGAACCAAACTCAAAAGAATGAATGGCAGCTTTTACAGAGTTTTGTGAGAGCTCACATGTCTATGATGTAGACAAAACTGACTACATCGGGCTCTGTATACTGTTGTAATAGAATTTGGTTGTATGCATACCAATTGACATTGGGCCTATCCCTTGGTTGTTGAGATCTCCACAACCACTTCAGAATAGAACTTATTATTTTGTCTCATGAAAATTCCAATATGAATCACATGCTGAAAAAATGCATACCTATAAAATCTCTTGTTTAATCGAATTGACCTGCAGCAGCATTTGGCAACTACATCAATTAGAAATAGTTTCCACTGCAAGCTCCAGTGTATGACCATCAAGAGCATGCATTGTTGTTAACAATGAGAGTAGCAATAGCTCATTCTTGAATCTGCTTGCTAGGGATTTTTAAGGAATAAAAAAAAAGAGCGCAGAACACAGTGCACATCTAATGGTTGTGGGGTGAGTCCCCGTCAAAGGATGCACATTTAGGGTAGGGAAGATAGATAATTTTCCCTTTAATTTGATTGATTCTTCATACAAAATTCATAACTCTTTATACAACCTACCAAATCTGATATTTTTTAATGAAGAAAATTACACACAAAATCCTTCTCTGGTGGTCCAGGTTTGAGTAGTACATACCTAAGTAACTTTGGCAGAGGTAACCCGTATGAAAACCACAACGCCAATCAGCACAACCCTACTTTGTATTGCCATTATTGCCAATCCATTATTAAGAATGGCCCTCCTAAATCTCCTACCAAACAACCAAAGATCGAAACACTGGTGCTTAGACAATTGTCCACAGTTGTGATAGTAATACTTTGAACACACTAAATCGGATATTCCCGCATATGGCCAAACCAAAATTCGGAATTTAGTACAATTGTGCGCGAATGTCATATATCCAAATATCTTTACACTACCAATGCATGAAACGATTATATATTAAAACTATTATATAGTGTAATAAACCAATGGTACAATGGTATGAGAAGAAGGATTAGTATAAAAGTATAAACTGTTATAAAGTGTAATAAACCAATAGTATAATGGTATGAGAAGAAGGATTAGTATAAAATTATTATATTTTATAAATTATTATATAATTTGAGGTGGTCTAATGGTTAAGTGTGTGTTTCCTCTTAAGATTTCATATGTTTAAAACCAGAGGGGGTAAAGTATGTATGTCTTTGTAGACTTAGGAGTCAAATTGTTGCTCGGAAGTGGGTCCCTTGTTCCACAAACAAGGGGTCTCATACACCAATTTGGAGTCTGGCTTGGTCGTGACCTTAAAATTGGATAATAATAATAATAATAATATGGTAAAAGGGTAATAAAACTATTATATATTGTAATATATATATATATATATATATATATATATATATATATATATATATATATATATGGTGTAATGTCAAGTCTCACTAGCACAACCGGTTGAGGATGGTCCTTGTTAGCAAGGCGACCCGGGATCAAACCTCATGGGGGGTGGTTGTGTCGTGTGCTAGGGGAAGGAGACATGCTAAAAAATCCAGTCAACTAAGGGTTGTTGTGGCCCAGGACAGGTGTGATCCCCAGATGACTTTGACAGCTAATTAGATTCCCCTGGGTCATGGCTCCTCAAGCAACAGGTCAAGTCTGGAGGATCACAATATTTCATGGTAACAGGGTTAAAAGACAAATTTTTGAGTTTTCTGAGTTAACGAAAAAAATGTTAATCCTTTTACCCTTTTCTATGTATCACTAAAAGAAAAACAAAAGTAGGGCATGTTACATCTATCTAACAAGAGATCCTATTAACCCCAGCTCTGTAATTAATGGTTGTTGAATCCTTGGGCTACCTAATATATATCACATAGAGTGGACAAGGTTTAATCAAAGGTACTCCCCTCCCTAAACAAGGAACCAGGCAACCAATTAAAGGGCATTTTGCAAATGATTCCTCACATCCCAAAGGAACATGAATGAGTGCAAAATATGATGGACTTCCTTCAAACCTACATTTAAATCCCTGGATGGATGGTTAAGATTTGCTTCTCCAGCAACATGTTCTCCTATGAAACAACAAAAGCAACAAAGAATTCACCAAGCTTAGAATAACATTGTGGTTTTCAAATCCATGCATTCAAGGCCACATGAGGGACATGTTGATATCTTTGAAAAAATTACATGCGATTTTAAATCTTTCAAATGCTCCAATTGTTTAAAAAGTTCTATCTGTTTCACAATTGTGACCTCTAGTTCCTAAAGGTGTGAAAAGTCAGAAGCAATTAGCCTTTCAATAAATAACTAAAATAGACAAATTTTTAATCACAAATGAAAATTTAACTAATTCAAACTTACTTTATTTGTCCCTTTCAAATCAGTTTCCAAGTGCTTAATATGGTTTACAGAATCATTCATCATTTTTTATTCTTCAGGTGGAATATAGGGAGGTTTTACACTTATCTGGCTAATGATTTATTCCACGTTCTCAAGGCGCTCCAACAATGAAGGCGAAATATCATTTTCAGTAATATCTTTCTTGGGCATTTGATATAATTTCTCTTTGGGGTTGAATCGAAATCCCCCCTGAGATTGGTAGAGCACTCTTATCTATTTGAAACTTTTCTCCTCTCTACATCAACAATAATGACGTGGGAAAATGCTAGACACTTCACAAGAAAAGTCACCAGTACTGCCCTTATCCAATCAAACGAACTTTATCAATGATATTTATTCTCAGCCTTGAACAATAAGGTTTCTGGAAAATAAGCAAAATAATAACATATATTAGATATTAACAAAATATGCCACTTGAAAGGTATGATAAATCATTCATTCTTACTAAAAGGTAAATAATGCCACTTATAAGTTAGTGGTAACTGTTGATAAAACTAAACCCTATATTTATTGATAATTATCTGAAATTTTGAAGTAATAATTATCCAAATGTGTTAATAATCTGTCCATTTATATAGATGTACAAAACGTTATGAGGCTCTCTATCCAGTTAGGATCAATGGTGAAAGAGTTACAAAAGTAAGAAACAAATAAAATAAAAATATATATTCTAAAACACTCTAATAAGATTTTGGAAGAGGGGACATAGGAATCGACAACATTTGAAAGAGAAGTTGGCCTTAATGAATGAAATGATAACCCATGTTGCTATTGTTGTTATATCCAAAGTAAATTTAAACACATTATTTATAGATGAAGAAGTAGCGACATTCAATACAAATACAAATTCTTAAGGTAATGGAAGGAAGAAAGAAAAATAGTGCTAGAATGTGCCCCCAATATTGTTTTTAAATCAAAATACTTCAAGCCCAAAGTGGGTGGTTATTGATATAGTTCCATGTCACCAGGGCATATTAAATTCACGAGGAATACTCTATATATCCATCCATTTGTTCATGCACATCTTTCTCATTCTTCTAAAAGCAAGAGTAATTTTTCCAACCTTTGTTCATAGATTTGAAAAAAACAACAAAGCTTAAGTGATAGTCAAGGCCATTGATTAAAAAATTCTGAAACAAAACATGTCATGTTTTCCAAAGTCTCTAGTCTTTGAATATCTGTGACAAGAAAAAGGAGATTCGCCTCTAGCATTCAATTTTAAGAGTAGAGTTTTAATGATAAATTTTTGGATTAAACTATAATGAGGTTCACCTCTGGCATTATTTTAACCAAATATGGCATTCAACTCTAACATGGGTTCCCTATGAAAATTTTCCAACCCTTATGAGACACAGCCAAGGAAGACTTAGTAGCAGCAGTAAATGAATCAAGAAGGTCGAACCAGATGGTCCAGGCCTTAAACACTACCTTTCTAACTTCCACACTAAAGAAGGACGGAATTAAAACATTTTCAAAATTCAGACCAATCACACTCTGCAACACAACATATAAAATCAACACATAAATTATAGCTAAGATGCACGAAACATGGAAACATTGGAACACCTAGAAACGTGGGCCCCCCCAAAAAGGGTACATGAGGAAAATGCAGTATATATATATATATATATATATAGTTTTTTTTTTAATCAATGTAGATAACACTGTGTTGGTGAAAATATCGTCAAGTCTTTGAAAAAGAAAAATATTGTAAAACTATAAGCAAAATTTAAAAGACAAAATGAGAAAAAAGAATCCCAAAAAGTGATTCCACGGCCCATGAGCAGGTGATATTTTCGATTTCCATGTGATATTATCATGATAATATCACCATATAAATGTCATGACATTTACCAGCAATAATATCGACTAGTGGAAAAGTCAAAATTTGATGATATCATCACAATATTAGCAGCATTGTTTTAAATAACACACTATTCTACAAGAAAATAATAATGATCCACAAATGATACTATAGAAACCCAGGTTTATATTAATTGCCATAGAAGTTTTCCTATTGCAAAATCTCATAAGTTTGTTGGTCTTGACCAATCCCATGCCCTCATACATGATTGAATCCAATGGAAATGCTACAATCCTGCAAACATTAAAATCTTGAAAATTATTAAGTCCGCTTAAATTCTGAATGAGATATGAACTACTTTCTCCATATTAAGTCCAATGAGGTTGGAACCACTCTCTAATTCCCTGAAACAATTAAAGATAATGTTAAACATTTCAGTAAAAGGATAGAAAAGGTAAATAAAGGTGAATGTCAACTTTTAAAGGACAAAAAAGGTCAGGAAAAAAGGAGAATGTCAACTTTTAATATAACCATTAATTATGAAGGTGACAAACCCATAAAATATCGATCTCTTATCCCTTATCCCCGTGGACCCAGAAAAATCCAAAAAGGTGCTCAAAATGTCACTAAAAATGACGAAAATACATTGGAAACACCATACAATATGGATGGTGCCATTTCTAAGACGTTCCACATGCATTTTGACATTTTGAGGCGTTTTGGGTACTAGGACATGGTCAAACTAGGCATTTCCTGCAAAACTTGGAATTATAGCTAACACACTCAAATAGATACTTCCCAAACATGTCTCTCACAAGCAATCACGGTCTATCAAAGACAAACAAATACTGGACTAAATAGTTATAGCTCAAGAACTAGTCATTCTCCCCACATTAGCACAAGATGCAGCATGCTAATCAAATTAGATATGGCCAAAAATTTAGACCATATTAAGTTGGGTGTTTAAAAGGTTCCTACAATAGTTTGGCTATGATTACATACTCTTCAAATTTGTTCTGAAGTAACAAGGGAATCAAATATAGAGGAATATTGAGGCCTTATCTTTTCGTTCTTGTGGCATGAGCCTCAACTAGATCTATCTTGAAGTCAATAACATCCCAATGTTTCGCAAATATGAAAGTGGTTTCCTCTAATGACCTTGGCTCACACCATCCGCCACAGATGGCACTTTCCTTCTAGGTTTAGCAACACCAAAAAAAGAAAAAAAACTTTTAGCGAAATTTCAAATGAGTACCAAAATGCCTCAATCCAAGTCACCCATGTTTTTTTGAATTTTCTTCCATATATCCCCACTTATATAATATAAAATATGTCATCAAGTTTAAATTCAAAAGAGATCAAATCAAAATTACTTAACTAGGCCACTCCCTCATTAACTGAGTTCATAAAACTAGTAACTATTCAAAAGTCATCAGTAAACTAAAAGACAAGCTCCATTCAAGTACCATAGATGGCTTGCTAAGGGAAAGACACTCCTAATTAAGACAATCATGCAAGCACTGCCAATGTACAACTACTCATTATTCCTTTCCCCATAGACAACAATATAATATATGAACAATGATTTTCGGATGGTATGAACACAAAGAGAAAGGGCATATCTTAGTTTTTGGAGGGTTAATACATCTCTCAAAGCAAAATATAGTTGATATGTTGTTAAGAGAAAAGTACTATGGGTTACAATCCTCTAAAAAATATAAATTTCCAACCTTCACCCTAACGATAAAGGAAGACTTCAACAGGCACAAAAGGTAAAAAAAATGTGGAGCAATTTGACATATGCCTCCAAATAAATACATCGCCAACTAATTTTCAAAGGCAAACCAATCTAGCAGGTTTCTAGGAAGATTTAATGGCTCAAGGAACTCTCTTGCAAATATTAAACACCAAATACAAACGAAGAGATGGATAATAACAAAGAACTATATAAAATGGTGATACTTAGCTAGAAGAATAAATCCCACCATAACGATGACCAATACCTACAATTGTGCAAGAAAGAAACAAAATCAAAACCACCTTACCATACACAGTTCAGTAGGGTTTTTCTAGTTTGGTAGAAAAACACAACCCAACGGAAAATGATAAAGTGGATGAGACAGTAGGATTTGGACCCAAAAATCCATGTTCCTTTACATGGTAGCCAAACACAAATCCCTACAGAGGAGTGTCTAAGAAGAATGAAAGTATACGCTATCATGTGCCTTGTGAATAGATGTAGAAGAAAACAATATGCCACTTGCTTCTCACTTATTCTCTTTCCAAATTGGGAAAGTATTTACGGCAGAGAAATATAGAAATCCAATGGGTGCAAATATTGATATATCACTAAGGAAAAGTTGCACAAAATCTTCACAAAGTTTGCTGAAAAGTTGAAGCAACACTGCAACCTCTGGGCAAAAGGATCATAAACCCCAAGATAGATATTGCAATCAATGATTGCAAAATTTCGTAGGAAAAGTAAAATTTGAAACACCCCTCTAAACTCAACAACCATGAAGAACTTTCATAAACATGCAAACAAGATCACATTTTCCTTTAAGCTATAACACATTCACAAGTACGAGGATGAATTAAATGTGTCCCTACAACAATTAAACGGGGCAGCCCATACATGGGATGAGATTGCTCTATAAAAACCATAGAGGGGACTTTGGTGAGTTTGTAGATGTATTAATTCACAAGCAAATCTTAACTCAAACAAGCATTATGATGTTCAACTCATGCACCTATTCCAAAAAAGATAATAGTGTCCAAGCATACACTAGGAGGTTCGATGTCTTTAAGTCAAAGGCAAAAAATTTCACATATCTAGTGCAAAAGATCTACACCTAAAATCTAAGGCCAAAAATCCAAATTCAGGTTAGAATGTTTGAACCCAATTCTTTGGACAAAGCAGTTAGTGTGGTTAGAAGTGAATGGTGATATTGATGGTATAAAGTGGAAGGATATGCATATGCTCAATGGGCCAAGGAAGAAAGAAACCTTCAAATATCATAACATAAAAAACTTGGTCATCAATGTGTCCAAAAACAAAATACCTCAACTTCAAAACCTTGTCGTGAATTCACAATGGATATCAATACTTACATTATCCTCCACTAAAAGAGGTCCACAATTTTTTCGAGGAGTGACTAGCATAAAATTTTCTTTTGAATCTAGGTCCATGATTGAGTCCTCTTTTGAATTCGCTCCCGGAGGCTCCTGCGATAAAAGTAGATTCATCTAATCGAGCTATGTGGTTACTTTAGAAAGCTCCATCAAGAAATTTAGTACATACTCTATATTAAATTCAAATCGCTTCAGCTTGAAGTGTTTTGATGACAGTGGATTACCCTCTTTCAACTTCGATCTCGAAGTTGGCTCCTCAAATTTGATTCATGGGGAGGTCTGTCTCGGTGACTGCATGGAACTTATTCCATCTCAAACCGACCTAAAATTCATCACAAGCCCTGAGCCATATTCTCATCCCTCGAGCCACGAGATCCCTGATCTCGATCCTCCTTATGTCGGTTCTATTGATGTGATTGACAATCCTCCGCTTGCAAGTTTCAGATCTGAACCTTCGCACCTTATGAATCATCATTTCACCTCCTCCTCACCCGAAACCCAACCTCAGTCCCCCTCGAAACTTCGTCTTCTTCAAAGGGCACTGATCCACAAATAAGGGGACCTCATTGATTCAGGCCACAGTAGGAATCATCCAAGTAGATTTGTTGAGTTCATTATACCTTGAATGTGTAGTTCCCTCATATATTTCAATATTAGTGCTTGGAATCTACCTTTCCTTGAGCTTACTATTTATATCGGGGGTACTAACAAAAGTAAGACCACTGCACTATTGCAATTCTTCCTCAAGTGCAGGATTAATCACCAAACCACACTATCGAACCAGTAGTGTTGTGGGCTAGTTTACGTAGCCATTGAATGAATCAACCGAAAAGTTAATTCGGCATTCAAGGTTCAACTTCCAGAGAAAAAAAAAAAAAAATGAATCATTGGGAGGGCATAGTAACCTGAGCCTCAAACTGACACAGGTGAGCAAGGGGGGGATGGCCCTACCTGCCCCCTGATCTGATGGTAGTAGCCTACCCTAAGATGCCTCGCAAGACTCCTGATGCTTTTAAATATGAGGCCTTTCAGTCAATGAAGCCAAATCAATTTTGGGCCATTAAACCCTTCAACCAGAAAAGCGAATGTACATTGTAACACTCACTGCCTTCCAAGTCCCCCCACGAGGTGGTTCCCTTCCCCCTCACCCCCTTCTCCTTTATAGGTTTGGACAATAAGAGCCCTAACACTAATAATATTTCTACTAAATTTAACATTTTAATCCCCAACCTTATGTAGCCTAATAAATTCAGAGCTAAACATCAAAAGTGCTAAACCGCCAAAATCTAGTTAACTATTTAGCGCAAACATTAATGTTTTTTTTTTTTTTTTTGGGTTGGGTTTAGTTAAAATTTTATTAGGGGAATTTAATTTTCAAAATTTTTTTTAGAATATTTTGATTTTCAATTTTTAATCCATTTTTATATTAAATTTTTAAAAATAATTAATCAATAAAAAGACAATTTAGATTATGTTTTCAAATTTAAGGTAATTTTAATATTTTTCAAGAAAATCAAAGTCGCTCTTGGATGGAGTATATTTCCAATATTGTTTAATGTTCATGCATTTGAATGATATTTCCAATTGTGTTTAGTGTTCAAGTTAATGTAATAAAATGAAGAATGATTAACCTCCTAGGAGCACAAGAGGCCATGATTATGTGACATCAATGATGAGAAATGCTATTAAAATATGCCAAAAGAGATCAAATAATATGAAAACAAATCAAAAGGTTAGGCCTCCTTACTCGCCTACAATGCCATGATCCTCCTATAAAATATAACAAAGGTATTCGCATCTCCACACATACATATAACAAAATGAAATGGAAAAATGAGGGGAAATATAAATCTAACTAGGATAGAAAAGATGTATTTGGTATTTGGTAGAAGGATATCAATCTCACATCTCACAGAAATAATTGAAGCCTTCCTTTGAGGTGATAATTTAAGGAGAGGATCAAACAAACTGTGAAGAAAGTATGTTCTCAACACTCATATAAGCATGTGATTGCAACATGTCACAGTAGGCTTTAATATATTCCCTTCATTTCTTACAGGTTTTGGCAATAGAATGCAGCTCATTGCTATAGGTTGGGCATCTGTGAAAACCATCATAGAGTGTCTGGCTAAGATATATCATCAAATTTTTGTGTCGTGTGGGAACTACATCAACAAAATGAACAATTGGCTCATAAGGTCCATTTTGTGTAGCCATTCATTGACAAAAGCTACTTCCTCGGCGAGATAGAAATGAAAATTGGTAGTTGCGAACGTAGGAATAATGGCGTTAGAGGTAATATTGCTTCCATAAATAAGAGAACCATAAATAGGCTCATGAACACCATCAATATCTATTGGAGTTGCTACGATGAAATCAATAATGAATACAAAATTTGTGTTCAATAGGATATGGATCATCAAGATGTTGAACCATCCAATGTAAATATGGTTTTCAGTGCTAGTGATCTAGTCACATAAAAGACCTTATAAATTTGCGCTTTGGGATACCCCCAAGATTCAATAAGTAATCCAAAATGAGAGGATTTGTTGCTAAGGTGATTGGTTCCATATCAACAACCATTGTGTTTATCTCGAACATTTTAATAAAGCTATAGTGATATCCTTTCACATCCTTAAATTGTAGCACCCCAAGACATCTATTTTCCATCATGTATGAGAATTCAAGTAAAGCCATATATATCATAAATCAGGGCATATAGTACAATATCCTAACAATATCTACTAAAACAAAAATTATTAGAACAGACCAAAAATGACCCAGCAGGTATCAAATTATCATCATGAAAGAGAAAAGTAATAGAAAAATATATTTCTAATGCAAGAAAGTGCTTGTAAGACTTCAAACAAAACTAAGACGCATATGTTAACATACCAAGATTCTAGGAATTCCCAAACCATTTGCTCATTAGATTGGCTAGCATTACATTGATGAAAACAACCCCTCATTCTCTTGTTATTTCCTTTTCAAGTAATGTTTTCCTAGTTCTAGAAGGACCATACACCAAAACACCTTTTGGATGACTGAGGAACTTACACCACCCAAAAAAATTAGGCCTCTGTAATGGAAGAATAACCAGCTCATAAAGTTCCTATTTAACATATTCTAACCCTCCAATTGAGTCAAAGGTTACATCAATATCATATATATTTATAACATCACAAGTTATCACAACATGTAAGAGAAAGGAATCACAATCCAAAAAACACGGTTGTAACAATAAAACTAGAATATAAGAATGAAAAGGTGATTAGAAAAATACCATATGTGTAATAACACTAGGATGTGTAGCAAAACAAATATTGATAAGTCTACATGGAGATCAAAATTATTCAACCTTACAAATGTATCTCATCCATACATAACATGAAATGTTGGAATGGGAATGACAATTTGGATTAACACATTTACAAACATGTAGTACTTCTTAAGTAGTCGTATTTTTGTTCCTAAACTAAATTATTCATTCACGTTAGTCATTTTTAGTTTCATTACTTATTATCTAGTCGTATATTTTAACCCAAAACTAAATTAGTCGTCTATGTAAGTCATTTTTAGTTGAATCACTTAATATTGCTCATTTTTGGTAGTATTTAAATTGGAAAAGTTGTGGTGACTAACGTTTTTATTCTCCTAGTCACTAATTTCATCATTTTATACTAGTGATTGGTATGTTGGAGGGCAGCGTGTTGGCTACCCAAAGTAGCCCTTGATAATGTATCTTGAAGTGACAAAGAAGAGTTGAAGGTTGGGTGAATATTGGTGCTGAAAGTGCATCACTTTGATGGAAAAAATTGATTGCTAGCCTCGCAAATTGGAGCTCGGGAAGTGGCCAGCCTAGAGAGAAAATTGGATCAGATCATGTACACCAAGCAGAAGTGATTTGCAGTAGTGTTTGGTGGTATCCCTCTTGGAGTCTCGATGTGTTGTCCTTTGAAGGACTAAGGGGTAGCTAGTGAACAATATGGAAGTGAAGGACCGACCGGACAAGATATGACATTGAGTCTACACAGCGTGTTTGACATTGTATCTTGTATTCCATATGCTATTGTATTATTCATTTTGGTTTAATATAATGAATATTGGGTTGTACATTATTCTACAATTTTGTTCAAAATTGTGTATACTTGTGCAAAAGGTGATCTACTTCTTTATATTTTCCATGTGCAAAGTAGTTCTGGTTGAGATTCTTGGTTTGGAAGCGTCAGTTATTTTAATATTCTAACCTAGACCCAAGATCGTGAAAACTCAACATGGTATCATAGGGTGTTTGAGCTACTTTGGAAGTCAGTGAATCAGAGTTGTGTGCAACGAAGTTCATCGTGAGAGGGAGTTGGTCACATTGTAAGTGAAGGGCTCACTACAATGTAAAAGTTACATGCAGGTCTCAGGTATGAGGACAGGTTGGAGGGGTTTTCCAACTATAGTCCTTTGAAGGAAAGGATCAGGTTGGTCTTGTAGATGGTAGTTTGTCAAGAAAGCCATAAAGAAGCCAACCGACCCTCAAGAGTTGGAAATATATGAATATTTGTATACAAAGGTGAGATTGATCATCCTATATCATGTGAAGGATGCCCTAGTACCTCATTTATCCAGGAAGAACACTGCACATGAGATGTGGATGGCTCTTCAGAATTTGTTCGAGAATAAGAACGAGAATTGGGTACTGGTATTGGAGGGTAAGTTGAAGACCGCCAAGATGATAAAGGGTGAATGAGTGGCTTCATATCTGACGAGATTGTCTCAGGTCAGAGATGAGCTTGTTGTCGTTTGTGTGACTATTTCAGATGGAGATATGGTGAGTATTTCCTTGAAAGGGTTCATCGAAGAATAGAAGCCCTTCATTAAAGGGATCGTTGCTAGAGAGAAATTTCCAGACTTGAATAGGTTGTGGGATGACTTCATTTAGGAAGAATTGTGAGATGAGAATCTTCATCCAACAAATAGGGCAGATGAGGATGTGGCACTTGCATCATGAATAAAGGGTAAGCAGAAGAAGGACTTGAGTAAAGTAAAGTGTTTCAACTGTTGTTAGATGGGTCATTTTTCGTTGAGATGTTCAATGAAGAAGAAGGGAGATGACGAGAAGAGGAAAGGGAAGCAAGTCGTCGGTGTTGCCACTTCAACTGAGATAGATGATCTAACTAGGACATTGGAGGAGGATGACTTTGCTATGATCTCTCATTTCTCGCAAGGTACTATCAATGAGGATGGATGGTACATGGAAAATGGTGCGACAAAACATATGACAGGGTCACAAGAGGTTTTTTATACTTTAGCTGAATGGGACTTGAAGTTGCACATGTTGTTGGGCGACAAGATTCAATTGGAGATTTGAGGATCGAGAATTGTTCCATTCAGGATGGAGACATAACAAGTGATACGGGTCCAGGATGTAATGTTTGTACCAAGACTGAGATATAGCATGATTTTTGTCTTAATGATGGAGAAGAAGGGGTTTGAGGTCTTCTTCCAGGATGGGAAGGCAAGACTCAGACCTAGAGAAATTAGCTCCGATGGGACTGTACTTGGATTTAGAGAGCATGGTCTCTACAGGTTGATGGGCAAACCCATGGATCATGGGAAGAAGTAGCATGTGGAGTGGGTGCAGGTTCTAGAGAAGCAAGTGAAGGTGCAGGCTTCAGAGGGGTAGGTACAAGTTCCAGCGAAGAAGGTCCAAATTCTATAGGCTTAGAGGGAGTCGATTTCTAGTGGTATCTTGCAAGTTCATAGGGAGAATTTGTAGCCCAAGAAGAGCCTGTGGTCAGTGGGGAGAAAGGGTGCTCCTATAACTTCCAAGAAGGAATCAAGGAGAGATTGGAAAGAGATACAAGAGAAGAAGAAGAAGCAGGATGCTTTCAGCAGTGACAATGACACTTTCGAGAGAGGTGTAGTTCACAGAACAAGGATTTCTACAATTGTGAGTACCAAGAGTTGGGAAAGTGTTGTGAGTAGCGATAACAATGATGAGTTACTTCCTAGTATTGGAAGTACCTCCCTCGATAAGAGAGAGTGTTGATTTTTTAGTAGCTTGGGAGGTACTCCAAGCCCCATGGTTCGGGGTTTGAAGGGAAAAGTGCCACAAGATTCACTTGTGGGCTTAGAACCCAAGCATGGGGTTTTTCACCCATTGGGATTTGGGCCAACAGAGAGTTACTAGGTTTACAAGGAGTTGCTTCGGGAATGGCCAACAGAGAGTTTATTCATTCTGCTGAAGAGGACATGAAGGCATATTTTCATGATAGAAAACAGGTACAGGGATCACTGTTAAGGGTCTCCAAGATCAAGAACGGGGAGTACAGGTACAGTGACAAAATTTTGTGTAACAGATTCCCCCTAAAGCATGAAGGTTGAACGAGAGTGAGGGGTGAAATGCTTTACGAATAAGTTCCAGGACCAAGACGCCATCTTCGGAAAACCTGCGTAAACAAGCACACATATACATAAACTGATATATTTGAAATAATCACATGACATAAGGTATGGACACAGCCATCCGTAGAAGTAATCATGAAACATGAGCCGACGTATGGTCGCAACCATCCAAATAAAGGGGCTCACGAATATAGACTCAAGGTATGGTCGCAGGCATCTGAATGAAGGAATCATGTGTACAATCATGAATAATACATATCGCCTCACTCTGCCACGACCCGATCAAGTGCAAATTCAAGTATGCGAATAAATGATCTAAAGTCAAACATGCAAGAAAATCGCCTGCTTACCAGCCAATCATGTAAACTATTAACAGGCACGACAGAAACCACCAATAATGACAATATCTCTCAAGGTACCAACAGTACAATCCACGAGATGTGAATAAGGAGTTGTCATCGAACATTCGTGAAATCACCCAATTGAAAGCCAATGATGTAAGCCTATCGTCGAATGTGAACAACTTGCCATTAAGGCATGCAGACTCTAAGGTACTAAAAAGGGGATCTCTAAATCAACTTCTTGGATAATGTGTTGAAGTCGACAAGAAGTGATCCGTTGAAGGAGGGTCATAATGTATCCCACATCATCGACACGAGATGAGGGAAATAAGAGAATAATGAGAGTGATCAAAGAACCGAGCAATGAATGAGACACAGAAGGAATTTCTCTTGAAAATATCAGAGACACGACTCTAGATTTGGCAATATTTGACTCAAATGGAATCAGAGGTCATGCTGGACAAAAATGGTGATGGCATAAGAGGCAAAATAGATACCCCAAACCCATGGATGAAAAGTGACAAATGAAGGATATCCCCAACCCGAAACTAAACAGAGGATGTGTCATGTTCAAGAGTTACATACTACCAACACAACTAATTAATGCTTTCCATTTTCCCCCACCATTTCTGGCGAGTACCCCAATTATTTTTGTATACAATCTTGAAGGGGATAGCATATTCTTGTGATATAAATTTTTCCTTCAGAAAAATCCTTCCTAGTACATTTTACAAGCCCTAGGAAGGAGGAACTCGATGTCGTCATGATGACAGATCCAATGTCATTAAATTTTAACAAACCCGACAAAGGTGAAACTTTGCGTCTTTTCGTGTCTAGAGAGTTTGAAAAGAGGCGAAAAGAAAACTCCAGATGGCCTTTTTCGTAAATAGTCCCCCATACCCGAAAAGGTAGAAAACAAATGTGAGAGAACCTCTTAGTCGTGATTGACTAAGGTATTCCTTTTTCGTAAATAATTTATCCCAGCTCGAAAAAATGGGTAAACTTATACTAGGTAAATGATGTTTTGTGCACTTTAACAAGCTCAAAACAACAATAACTCAGCATATTTGCATGTTTAGAGAGTTAGAAAAGAGCTGAAAGATGACTCCAAGGGGGTTAATTTTTCATTTGTTTTTAATCGAGTCTGAAAAATTAGTAAACCAAAGCTCGTAAAAGTGTCATCCATGAAGAAATTGGACCGTTCATTGCACAAGAACAAACCATAAACTGTGTTCGAGGTAAGATAATTTAAAATATTATTAAAATAATGGGAAAAACCCGAAATGTCATTGTGCATTTCTAAAATATGAAGAAAGTAAAAACATATTACTTTTTACTTTCACTTAGTTGAGAAATATTTTTTACCCTAGTTTACCTCAAATCTTTAGGAGTGCATTACGGGAGATCCGGGAGGTCAATCAGTGAGCCGTCTGTGCCAGGTAAGAGGCACTTTCCTTGCCTACATTTAAATATTAATATAAGTGTATTTTAGGGCTTATTTGGATTTTGGGAGAAGGATTTCAATTTGGGCAGGTCGCCTATCGGTGCTACTATCTCTAAAACAGCTGCGACGACCGCGGGGCGAAACAAAGAATAGAAACTCCCAAAAACAAGCTTTTAATCCAATATTTTTGGGCCTAAACACTGACAAGGGTTTTGTTGAATGTTATTGTAG
Organism: Pinus albicaulis; assembly: GCA_034641835.2. Lineage (NCBI taxonomy): Eukaryota > Viridiplantae > Streptophyta > Pinopsida > Pinales > Pinaceae > Pinus > Pinus albicaulis. The sequence goes on from CM076570.1 coordinate 1,201,088,356, forward strand.
GGAAGCGAAGCCATCAATCATGGTGAATGAGTGGAAAAAACGAGATCATGATGAAGTTGATCAGGAAACCATGCAGAACCAAGCTTGCATGGATGCAATGAGGAACTGTGGACTCCTCAAATTCTTTATGACCCCAGGCATAAGAGCCCAACCGAGAGAGATTTATCCTTGGTGACCAGGAACTAGAAATCGAAGTGGCGGATCATGGTTTTCTGGAGCCCGGATCATGGGCGAGAGTATGGACATGCTCATTGGGAGAGCATGCTCCGAGGCAAAACTATACTCGAGTGGCAAAATAGCCATTAGCACAATAAACGATCTAGCACTCAAGGTAGTGTTATACACTATCACACACGTGGCTGGGGCACAAGTGCCACATGAGGCCACTAAGGCTCAACTGCAGATGACGGTGGATTGCATGGCACCCACCGTATTCAACTGGTTTGAGGTCGTAGTAGAAAACATGAATAAACAACTCACGAAGTGTAAAAAAAAACTGAAGCAGTTTGGATACGGTTCTATCTTGACAGCCTTCTTCTTAGAGCAAGTGCCTCTATTCCAGTACCAGGGAATATAGATAGAGGTACCGGTGCCACGAGATCCACGGTTGGCAAGGTGGTCAACATTGATATCTCGCGGAGGAGGCGGGGCAGAGTAAGTCGTTCAGACCTTCCTTCTTCACATGGTTGAGGCGTCAGCTGATCATGGTGGAAGACTGGTCGTACTCCAAGACAGATTTCTGGGGTGACCCTGATATGCCATTTCCAGTGGGAGAGCGTTGCGACGACAGAGGTAAAAACATGTTTTTATTATTTTTTGCATGTTTTATATGAATTTTTTTGTATATATGGACTGATGTGAACATTTATGTATCATGGATGTTGGACCAAAGAGGCCAGCAGGGATGTCACCCATTTCCAGGAGGGTGGCGAGAGACTTGGAGGGTGCCCATTATGTGGAGGGAGCGAACCCTAAAGATTATATTGCAAGGAACCTGGATGCTTTGACCACTGAGATCCCAAAGTATGCACAGATGGGATACATTCCCCGTCAGTACCAGCGACATACTGTCGGGGTATTCGATCACATCCATTGACTTCTGACTCGAGTGATTCAAGTAGTAGCCTGCTATCGTGACCACCACACGGATTAGATTAGATTTTATTTTTTGTTGTTTTACTGAGACCAGCTAGTCTCGCTATGTATCAGAACATATATTATTTTTGAGGGGGTTATGATTACTTATAAACATTATTTGCAAACCAATCGATATATATATATATATATATGATTCCATGTTATGTTATGATGATTATAAATTCCGCAAATGTTTATCTAGAACATGATTAGCCAATGCATATGTTAATGTATTCATGTGTCATGGAATATGATGATATGTGATGTAACCAAAATTTCTTTCTAACAAACGTACACACAGATACATTCTCAAGATTTGAGGGTGTCTGACAAAATATTGCTCATTGAGTTTTAGAACAACAAGTTGTGAATCTAGGTTAACAACCAGTTCTCTAATGCCGAGAGAAATTACTTCAGACAAAAGCTCAATAACTACACTGTATTCAGCAATATTATTGGTTGTACGACCTAAAAATATACCTTGCAGATCTATGAACTCACCATTAGGGTCATAGATAACCCAGGTCGCAAAAGATAGATTTCGGGTACTGCGGCAAGCACCATCAGCGAAACCGACATAAGGAGCCAAAGACATCTGCAAATCAAGTAAAACAAGATAAGCAGGAAAAATGCTTACAAACGCACACAAAACCAAAAATGTACAAAAATTAAAAGCACACTAATGTACAAGACTAAATACACGAGAAAATCGTGCATAATACCTCTTTAGATAAAGCCCATTTCAGGGTTTATCCAAAGGGTGACCTTCATAATCAATCAGCTCATAGGCTCCTTTCTACAAAACAAGTTTTACGATATATGGCCCATGCCACATGGGTTTGTATTTTCTTGCCCCCATCTTATCGTGTGCTTGGTCATAGAGAAGGGAAAAGTCTCCTTCAGAGAAGGCAGCAGAGAAACTGTCTGATCAAAATGGGCTTTGACATGTTTCTTCTGTGCTTCGGTAACCAAAGCGGTGAAGCGTCAAGTTTCATCAAGCCATTCCAAGTATAAGATATGTTCCTCTTTTGGCGAGGTATTTGGAAGTAATTCGACAACTAACTTGAGCAAAGGAATTTCTCCAGGCCATACACTAACTGAAATGGAGAGAATCCAGTAGGTTTCTTAGCCGAGGTTCAGTATGCCCAGAGAGTTGAAAATAACACGAGATGCCAATTGGACTTGTGCATCCCAATATTGTGTTGAAGCATAGTAACTAAAACCTTATTTACTGCTTCAACTTGGTCGTTGGCCTAAAGGTAATATGGAGTTGAGTTGTCGTGACGTAGGCCCAACTGAGAAGTCAGCTCAACCATCATGTAGTGGCGAAAATTAGAGCCATGTTCGGTGATAATGGCCTGAGGAACACTGAATCGTGCGATAATATGATTGAAGAGAAATTGAGCCGCAGTTTTACCATCGGTAGCATATGTAGGCATTGCCTCGACATATTTAGTGAAATAGTCCACAGTGACAACGATAAGCATGCCCCCCAGCCGAGTGAGGGTTACATGTCATGAAGTCAATGCCCGATTTGGCAAACGGGTCGATGGTAACAACTAGGTGTAAGGGTGCGGGTGGGGCGTGCATCTTGCGCTGATAAATCTGGCAAGCATGGAATTTATAGAGGGCAAGGATGCAGTATTTGAAAATAGAAGGCCAGAAGTAACCAGCACGAAGGATTTTTTAAGTTGTTACATAGCCAAACATATGACCAGCACATGCCCCGGAGTGGCAGTCATTGAGCACTCTCTTAGCTTCTTCAAATGTCAGGCAGCGATGAAGAATCGAATCGACGTCAACTCGGTATAAAGTATCTCCAATGATACGATATGGTTGGGAATGATATCGAATCTGTTGACGATCAGACTTGTCCAACTCAGATTGGAAAGTTTGGGCCTAGAGATACATGATGGTATCACTATACCATGGATCAACAGTGCTGATTAGGAAGAGAGTCTCATCTGGAATGTGCTTATTGAGATCAAATGGAGCAGAGGAAAAGGGAAGCGAGCATATTGATTTAGTGAAAACCAATGATTTCTTTGATTTGGCTACGGTGAATTCCAAATCAAACTCATGTAAATGACAATCCATTTTGAATATTTTCCCCCTAGCAACTGGCGGGTCAAGATATAAGTCATAGGATTGCAGTCAGAGATCACGGTATTCGTGCATAAAAGAATATAATGTCGAAAGAGCTGAATAGCATGTATCGTAGCTAAATCCAGTTTCTCGACATAGGCATATCGAGTCTCTGTATCCATAAGGCTATGGCTAAGGTAATAGATGACATGTTCAGTACCATCATCATCATCCTGAACGAGTACCATAGATATGGTACCAGAGGACGCTGCTAAGTATAAAAAATAGTCACGATGATAATTTGGGGGATGCAGTAAAGGAGCATTAATGAGAACCTTATTTAAAGCATCGAAGGAGCATTGAGCAACTTCATCCCACATAAATGGGATCCCTTGTTTCAACTATTATGTAAAACCCTTAGCAAGTTCCACGTAATTAGGAACGAAACGATGTAGGAAATTAAATTTCCCCTGCAGACTCTAGAATTGTGATAAAGAGGAGGCAAGGGGTAAATAGACGATATACTTGACTTTCAAGGGATCAAGACGAATTACTTCTTTAGAGACAACAAACCCAAGGAGTCTGCTAGATTCCACGCAGAAAACACACTTATGTGGATTCAAATGAATATTGTATTGACGACAGCATAGAAAAATCTCTCGAAGGTGCGCGCGATGGTCACGACGCTTAGCTGAATGAGTGGGGAGGTCATCCAGATAAGGCTACACGATGTGTTTAATGTCATGAAAATCATAAGAGATTGTGCATTGGAAAGTAACACCAGAATTCTTGAGACCGAAAGGGATCTTTTTGTAAGCAAAGGTTCCCCATGGATAGATAAAGGAAATCTTGTGTTGATCAGCAGGCAAGATGTTGATATGGTTGTAGCCAAAAAAACCATCCATAAAGGAGAATATCTCACTCCCAACGCATTCATCGATGATCTGATCAATAAACGGAGTGGGATAGTTATCCTTTGGGTAGGCCCAATTAATATCTCGGTAATCAACACAAACGTGAATGGTACTCTATTTTTTATTGACAGTGACAATATTGGACACCTACTCTATCAATGGGATGGGATAAATGAATCTAGCCTTAAGAAGCTTTTTAATTTCTCCCTTAATGGCGGCGACCTTTCTAGGGTGCACAGGGCAAAGTCGCTGATGATCAGGCTTCGCATCAGGGTAAGTTGGTATTTCATGCACCACTATACTCGGGTCGATGCGAGGAATTTCCTCATAGGACAATGCAAAAACATCTCGAAATTCTTGTAAGAGACTAGTATAGAGCTTGACCTCATCTGGAGAGCAAGTCACCCCAATATGGATATTCTCGACAATTCCTGGTTTCACAGTAATGTCGATAGGCATAGTCTCAGTAATACTGCCATGTTCCCTTCAGAAAATACCTCATAGACCGACATCGAGGTCAGGGGCAGGTCATGCGGAACATGGGGAGCAATTATTTCAAGACACCACTGAGCTACTCCATGACTTGGGAGAAACGATGAACGATGATGAATATCATTCCAAGGGATTTCCTCGAGAGACATAGTTTCCATGATACTCTTGTCGGATGGAAATGTCTCATTCAGGGGATTAGATGAATCTGAGGAACCGAGCCAAGGAGATTGGGAGTACGCATCAAAATTCATGCTATAAGTAGCATGTTCAAAGTGATTAGCCAAAGCTAAGACGATTTCACAATAATTTACCTCTACTGGGCTTAATGGCATCACATCACCAAACGAATAGACCTGATCAGGCGAAGGAATGCTCCAGGGATCTGAAGAAGTGGAGATCATATTGACCTGAGTAGTGTTTAGTGGAGGAAGAGAGAATAGACCCATAAGGGTAGAATCCATGAAGAGCCCTGCCCCCACACTTTCATATGGTGTTTTGGTATAGTCTACATACGGAACATTGCCTTGAGAAGAAGTGGAAGCGAAAATAGGAAAAGTGATCAATAGTGATAATATTTCCTTCATGTGGGAAACAGAGAACATGAAAGAGAGTGGACGGCATACAAAGCATAGCATGAGTCCAACTGCGACCAAGGAGAAGATTATAATTGAGCTTTCCATCAACAACTTCAACCTCTACGTTGACTATTTTTCCTTCCAACGTGATAGGAAAACTGGGAAGGATACAAAAAGGGCGAGAATATCTCCCATCAAAGGCCTCCAAAGTATTGAGAGACTAATTGAGAGTTAGAGAACCAATGGATTTTCAACAGGAAACAGACATAATGCATGTAGATGCACCTTCGTCCACGACCACCCGATGGATATTCTTACCATTAATCCCAACTTGGATAATCAAATAAAGTTGGTGAGGAAGACACGGGATGAAATTCTCTAGATCAAAAGCAATAAGGCTCGAATCGGTAGGATCAACTCCTCCGATAGAGGATAACAACACCTTCCGTTGTGATGAACAACTCTGAAGCACCTCTAGCGCGGAATAGCGGATGGTGCCTGAGCCAAATCCTCAACAATATTATAATGTTGAGCGGCACAGACGTTCAGGTTATAGGAGGACTTGCGGAGCACGCCTTTGGAAGGTGGTCGTACAACGAGCTCAAAACTAGGCCATTTAATATGAAGAGGGCTGGAAGCGGGCAGGGGAGAAGGAGTAGGAGCATCTGTGATTTCTTTCCCTGTCGCTTGACTTAGTTCTGCATAATATTTCGATCTGGTAGCGATAGATATGGGTGCAGTACCATTCATCATGAAAACTTAAGAACCTAAAGGGGTGGAAGACTAGGTTTGTTCCACCATTTGAGTCTGTTGTGATGGAAATGGTTTCTTAAGAACAACCAGAGTTTCTTGGGTTCCTTTGAGCAATCAACTCACTTTGGCCTGTCATGGACAATCCTTGGTGTAATTCTCATCGTCACATATCAGGCAACGATACTTCGGTTTATGTTTAGCTCCATCATCAGTGTGAGATTTGGAGGAATCCTGTTTTGGGGCATTAGATTTAGTTTTGCCTTTTCCCTTCTTTTTTCCTTTAGAGGATTTGTCGGTCGTGGAAGTCTGAACAGCGTTGACCTCCGAAGTTTTTCCAGGATTCGGGGGATTCTGAGGAACAGAATTAGAGAAAGAAGACGATTTCTGCTTAGAAGTGGAAGAATAATTCCATGAAATCTGGGAAACATAACCAATGACATCGTCTACCGATGGTGTCATCGGAGCTTTTGAGGTTGAAGACTGAGAATTCGGGCGCGAGGCATTAGGCAAGATATCATATAACGTGTCAGACTGAGAGTAAACCTGATCGAGATATTGAGCACGAGCTATGGCTTTCTCTTCTATGACAGCTACCCCCATAGCGATATCCTTAGCGATATGATTGACGAATGATTTGGTAAACCATTTTGTCAACAATTGATCAGGAATGTCAAATTTGATCAAACGACGACACCTTCTCCATTCATGGCTAGGATCAGAGATGTGCGTAGCAGTATTTTGCTTTAAGTACGTCAGGAGGTGGGTTCCTGTTTCATAATAAACAGGCAACTGAAAATGTGTGAGAAAGGCCATGGCTAAGGAATTGAAATCCTGAAAAGTCTCGCGCGAGAGTTCAATGTACCGCTTTGCAGTGGCATCAATCAAAGTTCTTTGAAAGAGACGTCAACGGACAGAATCAGCGACCCAGGAATTGGAGGAGCACCAAAGATGGTACGTCATAACATGCACCTAGGGTTCTTCCCAAGATTTGCCTTCAAACTTGGGGCAATCACTCGGAATTTTGGTCGGAACCGGGAACCAATATGGATTGTGAAGGATTGGATCATTGGTTAATATTGACACATCAGGAAGTTCCAATGTCGCGAGAAATGGTAATTTCGGATTGAAAGGCATGGTGTTGGGTCTTTGATACATGCCCATTTGTGGATGCCAATCGGGTTAGGAGTAATTCTGCCCCCAAGGGTGCTGCCCTGAAGGGTTTTTCCCATAAGGATTGTAACCTTGGTACTATCCATAAGGTTTGAAACCTTGTGGATTTGGACCATAGCCTGGTTTCTGACCCAAAAACGGATTCTGACCTACATCAGACCACTGAGATCTAGGTTGACCATAGTTCCCAACATACAGATTTTGCGGCTGCTGGAAGGATTGGTATGGATTACCTTGGGTTGTCACTGGGGTTGCCCTTAGGGTTTTCCTTGGGATTGCTAAATCATACCCTGAGGTTGTTGAGGTTGCGTAGGTTGTGCTTGAGGACCAGGTTGTACCTAAGGACCAGGTTGTGCCTGAGGACCAGGTTGTACCTGAGGACTAGATTGTGCCTGAAGAACAGGTTGAGCATGAGGGCCAGGTTGTGCATGAGGACTAGTTTGTACTTGAGGGCTAGGTTTTACCTGAGGGCCTAGTTGAACAAAGACTGGATTCGGTTGAATGGAGGGCTTTCCTTACTGGACAAAAGGCTGGCCCTGCTAAAATTGGGGTTATCTTGGTTGACCAGAACGTTTTCCCTGATGAAAATAGGAAAATTGGCCTTGACAGACAAAGGGTTGATTAGGTTGTACGTAAGGCGCTACCTGTTGTACGAAAGGTTGCCCTTGTGGTCCATAAGTTCGATTTTGACCATAGTTAAAACCCTACTAATAGACATAACCCCCTAATTTGACACTAGGGTGCCCTTGAAATCCTTGAGGATTTAATGGCTTACTTTGAAACTGTTGGGAACCATACAGGAGAAAATGTTGTTGGTTAAGACTTTGCAAAAATTGTTGATATTGAACATATTCTGGCCCTATCGGACCGGAAAATCTGACAGGCATACGAATGATGCTAGTGGATTGAGAGGAATTCAGAATGTAAGCCAAGGATCCACTGGCGGATGGTCCAATGGTAGGTTGAGAAACATTTGATAGGGTAGGACCTCCTTCAGAAACTGAAGTCGAAGGAATCGACACCGGAGTACTGACAAGAGGTACTAAGACTCCTACGCAAATATTTGGCTTTGCAGAAGTAGGAGTGACTATAGTTTGAGCAGGCATAGAAACGGTTACATTGGAAACACTCGGACTAAGGGAAGATACTCCAGTATTTTGCCAAATAATATTGTAATAAAAGGGTGTACCACTTGAAATATTCGAGATCAGATGTCCCAACGAGGTGTAATTCTGCGGAATGTACAGCTGGGAAGAAGGCTAAGTCTTCACATAAGGAAAACCCTTTGGAGGGAATTTGGGTCCCTCATATGTAGTCTCATCTACACCACTAATGGTGCTTGAAACCTCTAGGGGGGATGAAACTTCTCCCTCAGAAGCCATCGGGAATAAATGACAAGCAGCGCTTCCATATGGATGCGGTGAATTCACAAATGGTACACCAGGTGTATCATATGGACTATAGGGTTGTCAAGGATATATTTCAATGGGATTAAATAATGGATTTGTATACTAGGCAACGTAGCCTACTGGCACATCAGGCAGAGATCGAGAGGCGAGAGGTTGAATACTCAAAATGAGAGAGAAATCGTCAGTTTGAGTCCCAGTCGAAGGTGGAGAATTAGAAGAGACAGGCGATAATGTCCCTTCGGAAGGAGTGGACGGAGAGGAAACTAAACTTGGTGGTTCAGCCACGATGATCTTATCTTAAAAATCAAGAGAGGAGAAATATGATTAATTCAAGGCTTTAAACAATATCTTTATAAGGACTCATGATGAGGCCCATAAATATTTTAACAGGTAAGCCATGTGATCATGGGAAATTAATTTTAGAAAAAAATAAATAAATAAAAAATGGGTAAGCTAGGCAAAAGGATTACCAAGTAGGTGTGAACTGCAATATACACCTTGGTGATCAAATGAAAGAGAAATGACCAAGGACTTAACGTACGGCAGCAAATCTATGAGAATGTTGTGTTCGGTGTATCACGTCTACAAGGGGACCAACTCAATTACCTATGGCAAGTTTGCAGCCTAGTGGTGTCTCCCAAAATACACGTGACAATACATGGGAGTCCAAATCAGTAGTAGTGATGTTTGATGCAAAATTGTTCGATGAGAGCGTCTCAAAATATACTTTTCATACATCAATATACTTCCATACATGGGACAGGATATCACCCCCAGGTTGTAATGCAGACTGCTAGCGACAACTCATACGCTTAACAACACTGGAACACATCTCTAGCCTATACCTCTAAATGTGATTCATTAGGTTCCAAATGCTCCTTAGATTGATTGAATAAATTTTATGGTTGATATTGAATTATGTATTGGTTTCAAATCGCTACCGATGTCATATGAACCCCTAAAATGCATCAAAATGAGAAAATAACCATTCATTTTGATGAATCCTACATTAATGAAGGAGAGATAAACTCACACAATCAATGTAGAAACAAAACAAATGCATAAAATGACATTCACTTTTCTCTTCAAGTGCGAAATTTTAAAGCGAAACAAAAATTTTACATTTTTTCTTCCTATCACTCCATGCACTAATAAGCGAATCGAAATGAAATTTTCATCTTCTAAAGTGAAATGTAACAAAAATATTTTTTGTATTTTCCTTTTAAGCACAATGCAAAAAGTAGAATGTGAATTAATCAACAACGCTTTCAGTACTAATGAGATCTCTCAAACATGCATATAAGAGGAAAATATTTCGAAAATCAAAGAGAGATGTGAACCATTTTCTTCAAAACAAAGCACACTTCATTCACACATTGATCAATCACTCAAAGAAAACAAACTCCAGCCAGAACACAAACAATTGTAATTTATGCTTGACGTCAAATAAAAACTCAAAGGCATTCATAATTGTCACTTGAAAAAATACTATCCATGAGAATCAATCGAAAGATAAAAACCAATCAAACACTAAGCCTGAAAGGTATGATAAGACTTGATTCAATGAAAAGTCTAGAGGTCAGCAAACCAAGAAACCACTCGGATGGCCGGAGGACACCTAGAAAAGAGATTACCAACGGTGTGAAACTTGAACCATAAATGTCACTGAAAAGAGAAGGAACATAGCTAATCAAATAAGCAAAAACATCCAGAAGGATAAGACTCATTGGCTGATTAAAAGAAGGAAAACCCAAAAATTCATACACAGGAATTGGCGTGACTATTCAGGTCGCGACCCGCACTGGAAAGGAAAAAGCGTGACTGTGTAAAATGCATAACGCGTTGATCAGCTCGACTGTCAGATCAATACCAGCGTCGATCAAGGAAAAGGTTGAAAAATAAAAAGGTTTTCCAAACTAAAACCAGGCTTATCACTTCAACAGAGAGATAAAGGTATGTAAGCAATTACAGGAGCTACAGAGACAAGGTGATACACCTTCGATGAAAATCGAAGACAAGACAAGAAATTAAAATATTGAAAATATGAGACTGAAAGGCTAGCACTCCCCAGTGGAGTCGCCAATTTGTTATGCATGAAAATCCTCTCCATGGACAGAGACGATCCCTCTAGCCCTATAGTGGGTCTAGTAACAACAGGGAACAATTAGAAACCTACTTTCCTAGATTGTAAATACATAAAGATTGTGAATAGATCACCTACCTCAATCTGATGCTAATTCCTGTTTGAATCCTTTGGTCCTTCGCATTCCTTGGTCAGATCTTCGTCGCTACCGTCACAAAGGATCAAAACGACTGCAAATGTGAAAGCATAACATATGTAATGCATGTACAACCTACTTAGTTGATCAAGGAAAACTAAGAATTCCCATCACACATAAAGACAAGAATGGAAAGCACAAACCAATCGTATTATATTAAAATAAAGAGGGGGAGTTACAACATGCGCCTTGATGTCGTAGTTGTCCTTCGACAGGTCCTGATATGAGCACGTCTCCAAAGCGCTCTTTCAACTTGATGCGAGGGCAAAAGGTCTCAACTCTCGCTCGATATCTATAGCAACAAAATTCTCTCTATTTTTCTCATATCTATGTTCTAACTAGCAGAGCTATGGGATATTGCCCATTATATAGCAAAGGAGGGAGCATGGATCCACTTTAGGTGGGGAGATGGGTTATCCCTTTGAGTGGTTCCACTTTTGTAGGAAAAAAGAGGCCAAAGGGAGAAGCTCGGCTCTATCCTTGGGAACAAACAACTAGGTCTCCACCACAAAGCTTCCAGATCTCGAAGCTTCACTTCCATTTTTAAAAAACTTCTAAAAGGGGATCGACATGAGTATGAGCATAATTCCAGCGTCGATCGGCACAACCCTAGACCAAAAAGAGGACATCAGCGCAAGCAAGACACAAAGAGGGCACATCGCTCAAGATAACTAGGTTTACAAGGAGCTGCTTCAGGAATGGCCAACAGAGAGTTTATTCATTATGCTAAAGAGGACATGAAGGCATATTTTCATGATGGAAAACAGGCATAGGGGTCACTATTAATGGTCTCCAGTATCAGGAACGGGGAGTACAGGTACAGTGAAATTTTTTTGTGTAACATTAAGGTAATGTAATATTCAAAGGGGTCCAATATTCATGAAGGGATAATACTAAATACCCCACAACATCCAAGGAACCTAAAAAATATGACTCTCATCCCAAGCAGGACCCTCCTAAGAATGTACCTTCTAAAGATCCTCCTAAAGAGAAATCCCTTTCCAAGGATCCTCCTAAAAAAGATTCCCAAACTAAAGTCGAGCTTAAAAAGGGTTCCTAAAAGGGAGGAAATATCACGAAGAAGAAAAAGGACAAGAAGGCAGGGCTCAACATTAACATGGATGTTTCTATTGGGAAGATGACCATATCTATTCCACTAAAAGAGATTGCAATGTTGAAATTTCCAACAAGAAACAATGAAATTGGCATCCAGAAAGGAAAAACCACATAACTAGTGTGAGATTCCAGTCACACATGAGTGAGGAATTCAGTTACACACTAGAGCTAAATGTGGGCACCTAATTTATTTATCCCTTAAATAAATTGGAAATTAAATTTTAATTTCATCTCATAACAACTTGTATCATTTAACTAAGTCAAAACGACTAAGTTAGCTCAAGAAATTAGAGTTGAGGGTCAAAGGTGAGGCACGTAGAGTGATTCTATTATTTTGAGGGTCCAGTTGCAGTTAATGCATTAGTTTAGTGCATGTGTAATGAGTTAACTCAAATTAATTGAGTTAAAATCACTTTAACTAGTTCTAACTGAGTGATGAGCTAGTGAGAGGTCAAGTGAATTAATTTAGATTTAATTCACAAGTAGTGATAAATAAGATAACTGATGATTCACTCTTAATAGCTGCATGCATGTCAATTATGATGACGAACCAGTTGAGACAGAGGTTAAAGGAAATTTAACAATCAGTTATGTTATTATCGAATTTCCCAGGCACAATTATAAAGTCAGAGGAAGGCTCATGAAGCACTGCAAAGTCAAGGAAGGTTGATTTTCCTATGCCTAGATATTATGTAAGCACGGCTGAGCTAAGCAGGTGTTGATAATTGGATAAGTGTTGGTCAATTTTGCCTAAGAATTTCTAGTCAATTTTGAGCAGGATTAGGGTGAGACAATCAGTAGAGTGCGGGATTTTATCATTGTGAGAAAGCATTGTATTGTTTAAATATTCTTTGACTATGTACAATATATTATAGAGGGAATTTTTGCAGGTTCTTTACTCATATACATCTTGTGTTATGTGATTGATTATTTCCTTCTCTTACTTGCATGTGATTGAGAGATCGTGTATTATATTCTGCAAATATAGTAGAAGGATTCAGTATCTTGTTTTAGTACATTACATGATTGGATTGAATCCATTGGTATAGATTTTATATATAATTTATACATGGTATCATAGTGCAAGGAATCACAATAGAAGAGAAGAAAATGAGTTTGTCTTGAATAGTTTCAAATTTGCAGATTTATTCTTCAGGGTCTAACAGCAGACCAAGATGTCTTTCAATGGCTTGAGACTCGAATATGCACTCGAGGGAAATTTGAATTATATTGCATGGAAGGACAAGATGGAGGTAGTTTTGGAGGACATCGGGTTGAAGGAATTCATAGATACTGATATTCCCAAGCTCGCGGCAGCAGATGCCCAACTTCTTGATGCATATTAGAAGAAGGTAGAAAAGGCGAGAAGGATCTTGTTAGAGGGAGTTTGAGATCATATTGTCTCGAGTCTCTATGGGAAGGCGACTCCATATGCTATGTGGAAGGGCTTGAAAGATCTGTTTCTGAACAACAGTGACCAAAGGAAGTTGGCGCTGAAGGACAAGCTTAGAAAGATCAAGAAGGAGGAGGGCGAGACGATACCAACATACTTGGTGAAGTTCACTCAATGTCGAGATGAGCTTCAAAGTGTTGGTTTGACCGTAGCCGATGATGACTTGGTGACCCTAGAACTTCTATTCCTTCCCAAGAGCTGGCATATTTACGAGGACTCTGTGAATGGGATGGAGAAGTTACTAGACTGGGAGCGTTTGTGGTCTGACTTGGTAATAAAAGAGATAAGGTAGAGAAATAGAGACGATACCTCCAGTACCAACAAAGAAGAAGATTGTGCATTGATCAAAAAAGGAAATAAAGCCAAGGGAAATAAATCCCAAGGCGAAGAGGGCAAGAGAGACTTGTCCAAGATCAGATGTTTTCACTATCACGAGCATGGGCACTATGCTTCGAATTGTCCACATAATAAGGAAAGCAATAAGAAGCTTGCACTTGTAGCGGGTGAAGCATTGGCTTCACAATTCAAGCTTGATTTTACTCTCATTTCATGCATGGTCAACACTATAATGGGATGCATGTGGTATCTAGACATCGACACCTCATTCCATATGACGGGGAATAGAGATCTTTTTAGTGACTTGGAGGAGAAGGACCTCTAGCAGAACATAAAGTTTGGAGATGACGAGAGGTATAGCGTGACCAACATAGGTACAATTACCTTTCAAAGGGAGTATGGCTCCTCTCTCATACTAGCAGATGTTTTTTATGTTCCAGGCCTAAGGAAGAATCTTGTCTCAGTAGCGGTATTGGAGGACCGTGGTTATGAAGTGATGTTTAGAAAAGGAAAGGTGTTTCTTAAACACATAGCCACAAGACAATTGAAGAATATCAGTTCAAGAGTCAAGAACTTGTATGCTCTCGAGGTTGAGAATGCATGCAAAGCTTTGAGGAGTAAAGTAGTGGTTAATGACTTGGTGGTTGAGAGGGAGAAATTATCTCTCAACATGCAGCCTCATAAGCAGTCTCAAAGGGTTTTGGAGCAGCCACAATTGGAGAAGCAGAGAGGAAATTGAGTGGACGAGTCCACTCAAGCATAAACCTCCAAGAGGGGGGAATTTCAAGCCAAAAAGGCAAAGGGAGTACATGTAGTTATACCTCCAAGTGTGAGGTGAGGCGATGTTCAGAATTAATCCCAAGAAGAAATTTGGGCAAGGTACATTGAGATGGTGTGTCTCATCGATCGAACCTGGATACACTGAGCCCACAATACAGCAGTAGCAGGAAGGATTGATTATATTGATGTAGTCAAATGTCAGGAGGACAAAAATATGCATGTGTCAAAGACGGAACTGGGAACTAATATGGATTGTGAAGGATTGGATCGTTGGTCAATATTGACACATCAGGAAGTTCCAACGTCACGAGAAATGGCAATTTCGGATTGAAAGGCATGGTTTTGGGTCTTTGATACATGCCCATTTGTGGATGCCAACCAGGTTAGGAGTAATTCTGCCCCCAAGGGTGCTGCCCTGAAGGGTTTTACCCATAAGGATTGTAACCTTGGTATGTTCCATAAGGGTTGAAACCTTGTGGATTCAGACCATAGCCCGGATTCAGACCTGCATCAGACCACTGAGATCTAGGTTGACCATAGTTCCCAAAATATGGATTTTGTGGCTGCTGGAAGGTTTGGTATGGATTGCCCTGGGGTTTCCCCTAGGGTTGTCCCTAGAGTTGTTGGACCGTACCCGAAGGTTGCTGAGGTTGACCAGGTTGTGCTTGAGGACCAGGTTGTACCTGAGGACCAAGTTGTGCCTGAGGACCAGGTTGTACCTACGGACTAGGTTGTGCCTGAGGAACAGGTTATGCATGAGGGGCAGGTTATACTTGAGGACCAGGTTGTACCTGAGGGTCTGGTTGAACAAAGACCGAATTCGATTGAATGAAGAGTTGTCCTTGCTAGACAAAAGGATGGCCCTGTTAAAATAGGGGTTGTCCTGGTTGACCAGAAGGTTTTACCTGATGAAAATAGGAAAATTGTCCTTGATGGACAAAGGGTTGATTAGGTTGTACGTAAGGCATTGCCTGTTGTACGAAAGGTTGCCCTTGTGGTCCATACGTTCGATTTTCACCATAGTTAAAACCCTGCTGATAGACGTAACCCCCTGATTGGACCCCATGGTGCCTTTGAAATCCTTGAGGATTCACTGGCTTAGTTTCAAATTTTTGGGAACCATATAGGATATAATTTTGTTGGTTAAGACTCTGCAAAAATTGTTCATATTGATCATATTTCGGCCCTGTCGAACCGGATGATCAAACAGGCATAGGAATGCTGCTAGTGACTTGAGAGGAATTCAGAATGTAAGCCGAGGATCCACTCGTGGATGATCCAACGGTAGGTTGGGAAACATTTGAAAGGGTAGGACCTCCTCCAGATATTGAAGTCGAAGGAATCAACATCAGATTACTGACATAAGGTATTGAGACACCTACGCAAACAGTTGGCTTTGCGGAAGTAGGCATGACTATAGTTCGAGCAGGCATAGAAATGGTTACGTTGGAAACACTCGGATCAAGGGCAGATACTCTAGTATTCTGCCAAATAATATTGTAATACAAGGGTGTACCACTTGACATATTCGAGATCAGATGTCCCAACGAGGTGTAATTCTGCGGAATGTATGGCTAGGAGGAAGGCTGAGTTGTCACATAAGGAAAACCCTCGGGAGGGAATTGGGATCCCTCATACGTAGTATCATCTACACCACTAACGGTGCTTGAAACCTTCAAGGGGGGATGAAACTTCTCCCTCATAAGCCATCGGGAATAACTGAAAGGCAGCGCTTCCAGATGGACGCGGTGAATTCACAAATGGTACACCAGGTGTATTGTATGGACTATAGGGTTGTCGAGGAGATATTTCAATGGAATTAAATAATGGATTCATAGGCTAGGCAACGTATCCTACTAGCACATCAGGTGGAGATCGAGAGGCGAGAGGTTGAATACTGAAAATGAGAGAGAACTCATCAGTTTGAGTCATAGTCGAAGGTGGAGAATTAGAAGAGACAGACGATAATTTCCCTTCGGAAGGAGTGGACGGAGAGGAAACTGAACTTGGTGGTTCAGCCACAATGATCTTATCTCAAAAATCAAGAGAGGAGAAAGATGATTAATTCAAGGCTTTAAACAATATCTTTATAAGGAGTTATTCATGATGAGGCCCATAAATATTTTAACAGGTAAGCCATGTGATTGTGGGCAATTAATTTTAGAAAAAAAGAAATTAATTTTACCAGGTAGGCGTGAACTACAATATACACCTTGGTGATCAAATGAAAGAGAAATTACCAAGGACTTAACGTACGATAGCCAATCTCCGCGAATGTTGTGTTTGGTGTATCACGTCTACAAGGCGACCAACTCAATTACCTATGGCAGGTTTGCAGCCTAGTCGTGTCTCCCAAAATATACGTGACAGTATGTTGGAGTCCAAATATGTAGTAGTGATGTCTGATGCGTAATTGTTCGATGAGAGCGTCTCAAAATATACTTTTCATACATCGATATACTTCCATACACGGGACGGGATATCACCCCCGGGTTGTAACACAGACTGTTAGCGGAAACTCCTATGCTTAACAACACCGGAACACATATCTAGCCTAGACCTCTAAATGTGATTCGTTAGGTTCCAAATGCTCCTTATATTGATTGAATAAATTTTATGGTTGATCTTGAATTATGTCTTGGTTTAAAATCCCTACCAATGTCATATGAACCCCTAAAATGCAGCAAAATGAGAAAAGAACCATTCATTTCGATGAATCCTACGTTAATGAAGGAGAGAAAAACTCACACAATCAACACATAAACTAAACAAATGCATAAAATGAAATTCACTTTTCTCTTCAAGTGCGAAATTTTAAAGCGAAACAAAAATTTTACAAATTTTCTTTCTATCACTCCATGCACTAAGAAGCAAATTGAAATGAAATTTTCATCTTCTAAAGTGAAATAAAACAAAAATATTTTTTTTATTTTCCTTATAAGCATAATGCAAAATGTATAATGCGAATTAATCAACAACGCTTTCAGTACTAATGAGATCTCTCAAATATGCATACAGGAGGCAAATATTTCGAAAATAAAAGAGAGATGTGAACCATTTTCTTCAAAACAAAGCACTCTTCATTCACACATTGATCAATCACTCAAAGAAAACAAACTTCAGCTGGAACACAAGCAATTGTAATTTATGCTTGACGTCGAATAGAAACTCAAACGCATTCAGAATTGTCACTTGAAAAAATACTATCCATGAGAATCGACCGAAAGATAAAAACCAATCAAACACTAAGCCTGAAAAGTATTATAATACTTGATTCAATGAGAAGTCTAGAGGTCAGCAAAGTAAGCAACCACTTGTATGGCTTAAGGACACCTAGAAAAGAGATGACCAAAGGTGTGAAACTTGAACAATAAATGTCACTGAACAAAGAAGGAACATAGCTAATCAAACAAGCAAAAAAATCCAGAAGGATAAGACTCATTGGCTGATTAAAAGAATGAAAACCCAAAAAGT
Source organism: Pinus albicaulis (assembly GCA_034641835.2). Classification (NCBI taxonomy): domain Eukaryota; kingdom Viridiplantae; phylum Streptophyta; class Pinopsida; order Pinales; family Pinaceae; genus Pinus; species Pinus albicaulis. The sequence continues at coordinate 1,201,106,329 of CM076570.1, forward strand.
CATACACAAGAATTGGCGCTACTGTTCAGGTTGCAACCCGCGCTGGAAAGGAAAAAGCGTGACTGTGTAAAATGCATAACGCGCTAATCGGCGCGACTGTCAGATCAATACTAGTGTTGATCAAGAAAAAGGTTTAAAAATTAAAAGGTTTTCCAAACTAACACCAAGCTTATCACTTCAGCAGAGAGATAAAGGTCTCTAAGCAATTACAAGAGCTACAAAGACAAGGTGATAGACCTTCGATGAAAATCAAAGACAAGACAAAAAATCAAAATATTGAAAATAGGAGACTGAAAGGCTAGCACTCCCAGTGGAGTCGCCAGTTTGTTATGCAAGAAAATCCTCTCTACGGACAAAGACGATCCCTCTAGCCCTAGAGTGGGTCTAGTAACAACAGGGAACAATTAGAAACCTAATTTCATAGATTGTGAATACATAAAGATTGTGAATAGATCACCTACCTCAATATGACGCTCATTCCCGTTTGAATCCTTTGGTCCTTCGCGTTCCTTGGTCAGATCTTCGCCGCTACCGGCACAAAGGATCAAAACGACCGCAAACGTGAAATCATAACATATGTAATGCATGTACAACCTACTTAGTTGATCAAGGAAAACTAAGAATTCCAATCACACATAAAGACACGAATGGAAATCACAAACCAATAGTATTATATTAAAATAAAGAGGGGGAGTTACAACCTGCGCCTTGATGTCGTAGCTCTCCTTCGACAGGTCCTGATACAGGCACGTCTCCAAAGCACTCTTTCAACTTGATGTGAGGGAAAAAGGTCTCAACTCTTGCTCGATATATATAGCAACAAAGGTCTCTCTATTGTTCTTATATCTATGTTCTAACTAGCAGAGCTATGGGAGATTGCCCATTATATAGAAAATGAGGAGGGAGCATGGATCCACTTTAGGTGGGGAGATGGGTTATCCCTTTGGGTGTTTCCACTTTTGTAGGAACAGAGAGGCCAAAGGGAGAAGCTCTGCTCTATCCTCAGGAACAAACAACCAGGTCTCCACCACGAAGCTTTCAGATCTCGAAGCTTCACTTCCATTTTAAAAAAACTTCCCAGAAGGGGATCGACGCGAGTATGAGCTTAATTCCATCACCAATCGGCATAACCCTAGACCAAAAAGAGGCCATTGACGTGAGCAAGACACATAGAGGGCGCACCTCTCAAGATAACTAGGTTTACAAGGAGCTGCTTCAGGAATGGCCAACAAAGAGTTTATTCATTAATCTGAAGAGGACATGAAGGCATATTTTCATGATGGAAAATAGGCACAGGGATCGCTGTTAAGGGTCTCCAGGATCAGGAACGGGGAGTATAGGTATAGTGACAAATTATTGTGTAACATAAAGGTAATGTAATATTCAAAGGGGTCCAATATTCATGAAGGGATAATACTAAAGACCCCACAACCTCCAAGGAACCTAAAAAATATGACTCTCATCCCAAGCAGGACCCTCCTAAGAATGTAACTTCTAAATATCCTCCTAAAGAGAAATCCCTTTCCAAGGATACTCCTAAAATGGATTCCCAAACTAGATTCGAGCTTAAAAAGTGTTCCTAAAAGGGAGGAAATATCACGAAGAAAAAAAAGGACAATAAGGCAAGGCTCAACATTGACATGGATGTTGCTATTGGGAAGATGACCATATCTGTTCCACTAAAAGAGTTTGCAGTGTTGAAATTTCCAACAAGAAACAATGAAATTTGCATCCAGAATGGAAAAAAATTGACCACATAACTGGTGTGGAATTCCAATCACACATGAGTGAGGAATTCAGTTACACACTAGCGCTAAATGTGGGTGTCTAATTTATTTATCCCTTAAATAAATTGGAAATTAAATTTTAATTTCATCTCATAACAACTTGTATCATTTAACTAAGTCAGAAAGACTAAGTTAGCTCAAGAAATTAGAGTTGAGGGTCAAAGGTGAGGCATGTAGAGTGATTCTATTATTTTGAGGGTCCAGTTCCAGTTAATGCATTAGTTTAGTGCATGTGTAATGAGTTAACTCAAATTAATTGAGTTAAAATCACTTTAACTAGTTCTAACTGAGTGATGAGCTAGTGAAAGGTTAAGTGAATTAAATTAGATTTAATTCACAAGTAGTGATAAATTAGATAACTGATGATTCGCTCTTAATAGTTGCATGCATGTCAATTATGATGACAAACTAGTTGAGACAGAGGTAAAAGGAAAGTTAACTATCAGTTATGTTATTATCGAATTGCCCAGGCGCAATTATAAAGTCAGAGGAAGGCTCATGAAGGACTGCGCAGTCAAGAAAGGTTTATTTTCCTATTTAATAGGGATTAATTTCCTAGGGATTGCGTGAGAAAGGTTGAGCTAAGCAGGCGCTGAGAATTGGCTAAGTGTTGGTCAATTTTGCCTAAGAATTTCTAGTCAGTTTTGAGCAGGATTAGGGTGAGACAATCAGTAGAGTGCGGGATTTTCTCGTTGTGAAAAATAATTGTATTGTTTCAATATTCTTTGACTATGTACAATATATGATAGAGGGAATTTTTGCAGGTTCTTTCCCCAGATACATCTTGTGTTGTGTGATTGATTATTTCTTTCTCTTACTTGCATGTGATTGGGCGATCTTGTATTATATTCTGCAAATATAGTAGAAGGATTCAATATATTTTTTTAGTACATTGCATGATTGGATTGAATCCATTGGTATAGAGTTTATATATAATTTATGCATGGTATCAGAGTGCCAGGAATCACAATAAAAGAGAAGAAAATGAGATTGCCTTGAACAGTTTCAAATTTGCAGATTTATTCTTCAGGGTTTAGCAGTAGACCAAGATGTCTTTCAATGGCTTGAGACTCGAATATGCACTCAAGGAAAATTCAAATTATATTGCATCGAAGGACAGGATGGAGGCAGTTTTGGAGGACAACAGGTTGAAGGAGTTCATAGGTACTGATATTCCCAAGCCCGCAACAGCAGATGCCCAACTTCTTGATGCATGGTAGAAGAAGGTAGCAAAGGCGAGAAGGATCTTGTTAGAGGGAATTTGAGATCATATTGTCTCAAGTCTCCATGGGAAGGAGAATCCATATGCTATGTGGAAGGCCTTGACAGATCTGTTTCTGAACAACAATGGCCAAAGGAAGTTGGCGCTGAAGGACAAGCTCAGAAAGATCAAGAAGGAGGAGTGTGAGACGGTACCAACATATTTGGCGAAGTTCACTCAATGTCGAGATGAGCTTTGAAGTGTTGGTGTGACCATAGCCGATGATGACTTGGTGACCCTAGCACTTCTATTTTTTCCCAAGAGCTGGCATAGTTACGAGGACTCTGTGAATGGGATGGAGAAATTACCAAACTGTGAGCGTTTGTGATCCGACTTGGTAATAGAAGAGATAAGGCGGAGCACTAGAGACGATACCTCTAATACAACTAAAGAAGAAGATTGTGCATTGGTCAGAAAATGAAATAAATCCCAAGGCGAAGAGGGCAAGAGAGACTTGTCCAAGATCAGATGTTTTCACTATCACGAGCATGGGCACTATGCTTCGAATTGTCCACATAATAAGGAAAGCAATAAGAAGCCTGCACTTGCAACAGGTGAAGCATTGGCTTCACAGTTCGAGCTTGATTTTACTCTCATTTCATGCATGGTCGACACTGTAATGGGATGCATGTGGTATCTAGACATCGACACCTCGTTCCATATGACAAAGAATAGAGATCTCTTTTGTGACTTGGAGGAGAAGGACCTCTAGCAGAACATAGAGTTTGGATATGACGAGAGGTATAGCGTGACCAACATAGGTACAGTTACCTTTCAAAGGGAGTATGGCTCCCCTCTCATACTAGCAGAAGTTTTTTATGTTCCAAGCCTAAGGAAGAATCTTGTCTCAGCAGCGATATTGGAAGACCGTGGTTATGAAGTGATTTTTAGAAAAGGAAAGGTGTTTCTTAAACACATAGCCACGAGACAGTTGAAGAATATCGGTTCAAGAGTCAAGAACCTGTATGCTCTCGAGGTTGAGGATGCATGTAAGGCTTTGAGGAGTAAAGCAGTGGTTAATGACTTGGTGGTTGAGAGAGAGCAATTATCTCTCAACATGCAGCCTCAGAAGCAGTCTCAGAGGGTTGTGGAGCAGCCACAATTGGAGAAGCAGAGAGGAGACTGATTGGAAGAGTCCACTCAAGCAGAAACCTCTAGGAAGGGAAAATTTTGAGCCAAAAAGGCAAAGGGAGTACATGCAGTTATACCTCCAAGTGTGAGGTGGGGCGATGTTCAGAATTAATCCCAAGAAGAAATTTGGGCAAGGTACATTGATATGGTGTGTCTCATCGATAAAACTTGGATACAAGGAGCCCACAATACAACAGTAGCAGGAAGGATCGGTTATATTGATGCAGTCAGATGTCAGGAGGACAAAAATCAGAGTGACAGATGTCAAATACTCGAGCACAGATCAGAGTTGGCAGCAGTGTAGAGGGCACAGATGCAGATGTCAACAGCAACACAAAGAGTCCATTAGACATGTGCAGTAGCTAGCAACAGTCAGAAGACTCTGATGACATATGCATTATACTGATTCAGATTTTCGGAGGCTATTCAGTTTTAGGAGAGTTACATGTGCAAACAACACTAGAGAATTGTTGCATGCAAAACATTCCAAAGGTACCAGATCAGGATAGATTAATTCCTTTATTGTTGAGAGGGAGTGTTGAAATTTGCAACAAGAAACAATGAAATTGGCATCCATAAAGGACAAAAATAGACCACATAACTGGTGTGTGATTCCAGTCACACATGAGTGAGGAATTCAATTACACACTAGCGCTAAATGTGGGCATCTAATTTATTTATCCCTTAAATAAATTGGAAATTAAATTGTAATTTCATCTCATAACAACTTGTATCAGTTAACTAAGTGAGAAAGATTGACTTGGCTCAAGAAAATTGAGTTGAGGGTCAAAGGTGAGTCATGTAGACTGATTCTATTATTTTGGGGGTCCAGTTGTAGTTAATGCATTATTTTAGTGCATGTGAAATCAGTTAACTCAAATTAATTGAGTTAAAATCAATTTAACTTGTTCTAAGTGAGTGATGAGCTAGTGGGAGGTCAAGTGAATTAAATTATATTTAATTCACAAGTAGTGATCAATCAGACAACTGATGATTCACTATTAATAGTGGCATACATGTCAATTATGATGACGACCCAATTGGGACAGAGGTTAAAAGGAAGTTAACTGTGAGTTGTATTATTAGCGAATTACCCGGGCACAATTATAAAGTCATAGGAAGGCTCATGAAGGATTGCACAATCAAGTAAGGTTGATTATCCTATTTAATAGGGATTAATTGCCTAGGTATTGCGTGAGCAAGGCTGGGCTAAGCAAGGGCTGAGAAATGGCTAAGTGTTGGTCAATTTTGCTTAAGAACTACTAGTCAGTTTTGAGCAGGATCAGGGTGAGACGATTAGTACAGTGCAGGATTTTCTCGGTGTGAGAAAGCATTTTATTGTTTCAAGATTCTTTGACTATGTACAATATATGATAGGGGGGTTTTCAGTAGATGCTTTCCCCAGATACATCTTGTGTTGTGTGATTGATTATTTATTTCTCTTACTTGCATGTGATTGAGCAATCGTGTTTTCTATTCCGCAAATATAGTAGAAGGATTCAGTATCTTGTTTTAGTACATTACATGATTGGATTGAATCCATTGGTATAAAGTTTCTATATAATTTGTACATGCAAAACTTCCTTAACAAAAACAACAAATTAATAAGTCCCTGGGTTTTGAAGAGGAAGAATTACCTAAATATTTGCAAAACATTCATATTCCCGGTCGTAACCCTGGACATGAACCTTTTATGCTCACTTTGGTTTTCAATGACCTTTATCTCCATAATTGCATACTTGACTCAGGGGCTTCCACAAATATCATGCCCTTAAAGGTTATGAAGCAATTGGATCTTATTATCACTCAGCCATATAAGAAGGCATAGAGATTCAACTCCAAGCCTGTGGAGGTGGAAGGCCTCATAAAGGACCTTAAAGTTTCTTTGGCTAGGAACCCCGACATATCCATTCCCATGGATGTTGTTGTCGTTGATATTCCTGACGTATGGGGGATGTTATTATCTAGGAAAAGGGGGGCTTCCGTTGGAGGTAATGTTCAAATGGATCTATCATATGATACCATACCACAATCCGATGGGACCCCTTTTATCCTTTATAGGGAACCCACCTACCTCTCTCATATGATTAAGTGTATACCATATTATGAAGCACACGACATTGAGAAGTCTTCTCCCATTCTCCCTTCACAAGAGGTTCATATCCTAAAAAGGAAAAATCACAATCCAAGCGAAAAGTGGAAGCCTAAAAAAGAATATAAAGTGGGTGACTTGGTCTTAGTGGACAAAGACTTGATGCCCGTCGAGATTCATGGGAAATTTGGGGATGATTATTATTGCATTTCTAAACTCAACAACGAACTATGGCCTCAACCGTTCAAGTTAATTCGCATCACTCCTTTCCAAATCGATTATTTACATTGTACTATAGGCATGATAGAGTAGGATGCATTGCATGTTGATTTTTCACGTTAGAGTTAATCTCATATGATTTTTCTCATGATAGATTAGACACATTTAGATTAAATTTGCATATTTTTATTACTTGTTGATCTTATGGCCTTACATTAAGCATGGGTGATCATAAGACACCATGAAAAACATGTTTCCCCGTGGGTTTAGTCATTAATATGTGCAGGTAACAGGTCTACGGTGACCAATATATTGTTGGATTTCTCGTGACCTCTTGTTCGATTAACGTTGCCCACTTCTTCAAGTGATCACATCCCAGTTGGAGTTAGATGTTACCCGCCACTTCGTGGGTGGTATCCCTAGGATAATTGTTTTCTCCATGATGGTCCTCAACTGGCAGCCAACAACCCCTTGCAACCATCAACTAGCTCGTTGTGCCATTTATCTGCCACCTGAGCTAGCCATGTGGTCCCTCATCCATCTGTAGTGATTACATGTTTGAAGGTGGGCCTCCTGAACCCAAATGTATGTCTTGTCATTTGGTAACTGAGTATTGGATTTTCTTATTATGGACACTTATGGGCATGGATTAATGGGGTGATTCGACAAAAAGAGTGGGCTTAGTTTGTGATTTTATCCCCTTTACCTCTTTTGGATGTTACCCTTGGCTTTTAGTCTTGTGGGCTCTTCTTTAATGACCATTTGGTTTTAGGGTGGTACTACTCAGGAAACCCTGGATTTGGTTGCATTGTCCCACTCCCTTATCCACATATATCATTCCCCTTCCATTCACTATAGCCCCATTCATCATATCTCCCACCTCGGTGCACATTTCCTCACGGGGTCCACATAGGTTTAGCCTCCCCATTCCCTTGGCCCCACCTTGGGTCAAGCTTGGAATGATGCCCCAGAGGTTGAAGCAGCTGAAAAGAAAAGTAAAAACGTAAATGGCCACATTCAATAGGAAAATGTACCACAAGATGCAAAAGATGGCAGGGACAAACATTTTTATCACGTGGGAAAAAGCCAATGCATGAGCTCTACCCCATACACATGGACATCACCTGGTTCCATAGGTCCTATATGAGCCTCCTTTATTATTCAGGAACCCATGATTGTCCCAACCAATAGAGGGAAATGAACCGCCCCACCAAAAAGGGGGTATCCACTGCTATATCTTACACATCATGCTCTTATCCTTTGAGCCCGGGGCAGTTAATCAAATAAAAATCATAAAGGTAAAAGGAATATAAATAAGGGTGTAAAAATCGAGGTTGGGTAACCTCATGTACCATGATTTCTCCCTCGTATACATTATATACCCAGTTGTGGGCTTCCCTTCTTTTAGCTACCCGTGTACCTCGATATGTGGCCTAGGATTTCCCCTCTCATTCCCTATTCCATTCACCTTTTTATCACATACCACCACCATTTGAGGGATGTACCTTGGACATATTATCTCCTCTAAAGGCAAAAACCACCTAATAAGGTACTTGGCTAAACCCCTTTGGAGCTTGGAGACATTAGCAAAGTGTCAAAGCCCACTATGGAAGGGCATGCCATTATGAAGTGTCCACTTGTCGTCCATGGTTTGTAAGCTCATTTACCCAATTACTTTAAGGACTTGTTGTACTGGAAGGCTAGGGGACACCTTGGTTCTTATGTTGGATTGCAAATGGTTCCCATCCTGAGTTTGGTTTCCTTATATGGGGTCTTAACACTCGAGAGGGCTACATTGGCACATGTAGGGCATGTGTAGAGATCCATGGGCCTCCACAACATTAGACATCACTCCACGGATTGCCATAAATGTTCATATATTGCTCGAGATCCACCTCTTGGACGAGGAAGATGCACCTGGTACACCAGGCCCAACCGACCCCACAGTTGCACCATACACTTGGCACATGATCTAGGACTTGTACAATGATGTGTCATCATTAATTCCATCATATGAGCCCTTAAAAATGCTCTACATGCATCTTCAAATTACTTGGAGAGCCATGACGTTATCAATGTGCCCCCATACCCACTAGGAGCACCACAAGTTTATTGTTTGGAGAACAAGGGTCCACCCCCTTGTCCATCACTTTTGAGGGTCTTATTCATCATTATGGAACTTATGGACCTCATCAGGCCTCTTTAAGGGCCCTACAACATGTATAGTTTATTATTTGACCTCTTGAGAGGCTTATTGTTTTATTTGTGAGCTAGTTTAGTGGGCTTGTCACCAAATTTAGTTACTTTGCACATTATTTTATTTTAGGGGCTAATATAGGCCAAATAGGTAATTCAAACTCCTAATTAGTGTATAAATATGAGTGACTTGAATTCATTTTGTATCATCACTTGACTTAGGTCACTCTCTCTCTTGAGAACTTCGCATTTCTTCTTGGAGGACGGATTGGATCATGGATGAATTTTGATGTTTGGATTGGGTTTTTATTATCTTATAGATTCTTATATGGCAAATTTGTTTATGGTTGGATATATTCTCTTACACGTAAGTACAATTTTGATGTTATTTTCGTTTACTTTGTTGCATACATTGATCATGAGATTTTCGTTATTTTAGGGCTAGTTGTTGCATGCATTTACGACATCAATGTGGAATTAAGTTTTTATATAGCATATCTCTATGTATGGGCCATGTTTATTGAACGAATTGTCCTAGATAATGGAGTTACCTCGACAAGTCATCATCACTTTCAAATGAAGTGTAAATGCTTTAAGGTCACTTTTATTTTTTCTTTAACATTAGACGAAGTTTCCCTTGGAGCCTCCTTGAACTAGGAACAAAACCCTTCTTAATTATTCTCCTTGACTCCATATCCCCAAGAGTAATTAGGCACTTATCCATCAAAAGGTAGTCACCTTAAACCCCTTTTTTCAACCCATTTCCTCTCTTTTCTAGGTCTAGCCACACTCAGCCACCTAGGGCATCATTTTCTCGACAAAGTAGCCCTAGAAAATTTTTTATCTCCTATCCCCTACTGCACTGGTGTGTCCTCAAGGTATCCTCCAAATTTGAAGCGATTCCGATGGTGGGATTACGAGATATCCCAAGTCCTAGGTCTAAGATCAAACTTTGCCCCGGTGTTCTGAAGGCTAGCACCTCATAGGATCAATTTGACACCTTTAAGTGAAAATTCTTGTTTTTATCCTTTCCCCTACCCTGTTTAGGTTAATATCATCATTGGTTGCTAAACTCCTTCCCCTTAACCTAGGCTAGGTCCACTTGGCCCCGTGTGGTCCCATTTCTCATCAAAGACAATTCATCAAGGACAACTCGGGAATCCAAGTTTTGTAAGGATTTTAGATATTGTGAAACTCATTTTCAAGTCACATTCATTTAACCTAACCCTCAAGTCCTCACCTCCTCCTGGAATACCTTTTACCTTGCTTAAATAGCAAGCAAGCTCCGTTTCTTTATCTTATTCCAGGGAAATGGTCTTTGAGGTCACTTCACACCTATTTGTTGATCCATCCTTCATAAGTGACTTCCTAATACCATGTCTCCTCCCATAGATGAAATTCCATAAAGAGTAGGGAGCCTTAGTTGTGGTAACAATGGGCTAAGTCTCTGTCGCTGCCCTTGACCTAGCAGTTTCCCTTTTAGGAGTCCCTTTTAGGTCCCCTGCTGGTTTGAGTGGTAACAAGCACCATGTGCATCTTTATCCCATGGAGAAATAAATTCACTAGTCCCAAAGATATTCAAAGGCCCATTTGCAACCTCATATCCTTTGATGAATTATCTGGCTTCAATCAATTTCCTGTTGCAAACAACAAATGGAATAGTGAAGTTTTGACCCTATGAAGAAAGGTTCAGGAGAGCAACTTTCTAATCAAATTCCTATAGAATGTTAAACCTTGGTTCTATGAATACAAGTAATAAAGGTACTTGTTTTATAGGAAGGTATATCCTACAATGGAGTTGGGTTCTAATAACCAACAACAATCTAACAAGAAAAGAGAGATAGAGGACTTATTTTCTCCTTAGCAATACAACCAAACAATAAGAAACATTGGCCACATTAGACTGTAAGAATATAACAAGACCAAATAAGAATACATTAGAGTATGTGCAAGAAGCATGTTGTATTGTTTTTGTCTTCAGTAGAATAAAAAAATAAGTATCACAAATATAAAGACAGAATTCACCACTTAGAAATCAAATGTAGTTAAAGTAAGGCCACGACCACCCCTTGCCTCCTCATTTGAAATAAAAACAAATAAAATTTGCAGTAAATCAAATCAAATCAAATTCCCAAAGCACACCTTGGCTACTTTGAAATCCTTGTGCTTACTTTTATTGTTGGACTTCTATAAAATAAAAGAAAATGATTTAATGCTTATTCAATGAACAAGAAAGCCGAGAGATCAAAAAAACACAATATGATGTTTTCTTCAAAGCCCTTTGTTCGATAACTTATCACACCCATGATTGTATGGTAAGAGAAGGGTACGAAATAATATTAAATAGAGCCTCAACCAGAAATATGGATGTATATGATAGTGCTAGGCATTTCCCTTATGCATCCAACCATCCCATGATTGCTCCTTTGCAAGACCTCTAGGGAAACAATTATCCTACATCTAGATGTAATGGATAAGGCTTACTCCTTCGCAATGACCTTCCTTTAGATATGTGAATCACACTCACCCATCAATTTGTTTTGAGCATTATGGAAACAAATTGGACAATATCGTAATGCATGAATGAATGATCGATCCAGATTGCATTAGAAATACATAACAATTCCCTTCTCATTAACTCTGAAACACATTTTTTGTGGAGCATTCCCCATCTCAATAACTCTGAAATATGTGGATATGTAATTCCACATATTGACTCAATTGACCACCACCTCAATAATCCCATTCAACAATCCGACTAACAAGGAGCTTTTTGTGTGGTTATCGGTTATTCATAGAACAAGAAAAGGGTATACAGAGAGAAGGAGGTATTTACTATGAAATTTATGAACCATATGGATTTTACCTATAGTCCATTGCGTTATAACCAACAGTTGATCCCACATAGGTTGGAAAGGAGAGCAAAGAAATCAGATTCCATGGTGGCAGAGCCATAGGGAGTAGGAGATGAATCTATTGTGGTTACAGAGGTATTACTGTGGATTGATGGGGAATGGATGAAATATTTGTTCTTATCCCTATTATTTTCCGCTCAGATTTCTTATATTCCTTTGGGATTCCTTGTTCAAAGTTCCTGGATCTGAAACTGTTGTTCAAAATAACAGGGATCCCCAAAGTTAGATTGGGAAGACTTAAGGTGGCCATTACAGGATTGCAACCACACCTAGAGGCGAACAAAAAAGAGAAAGGATTAATGGACACAAGGTATAGGTCGAGGGCAGGAGGAGCACGTATGGGCTGGTCTTGTGCATATAATTGGGGTGTTTTCTCTCTATTCAGGCCACATTTTGTGTAATTGTAGTGGGAAGATTCATCTTTTAGGGAGGGTCTAGAAGTCTAATAAGTTACTAGACCTAGGCCACAAGCACAGAAAATGGAAGCACAACAAGGAATCTACTAACTGCCCTTGGGGATATTGAATTAACAGATGAATCTCCAAAAGATGCCTGCTTTGAATTGGAAGGTGGGATCTTGATTCTTCCATTGGAGGGTTGTTGTTATTTCTACATCTTCTTGTATTTGGAACCACCATCACTCTCATTCACATGATGTTGGGGATGACTCTCCTGGTACATTTCTTCATTGCATATTCCAATCCAGATACCAAACCAAAGTAACAACATGTTCCTAAAAAGGAAATGTTGTTTTCCATTGAACCATGAGAACTACACTAGAGTTTCACAAGAAATAAGTACATTCCTGGGAGACAAACATGATAATTCCTTTGCTAATGAACAAACATCTTCTACTACCCTTATCAACCGTGGCAAGTTACGTGACTATCCCCAACTCAACTGTGAGCCTTGTCATGAAAACTAAGAACAACGAAACATTATTGTCGAAACCAAGCGACCAACAATGAGCATGGGCAAATTGACGATGAAGCCATTAATGGCCACCCATGACAGAAAAAACACAACTTTATTAGCAATATCGAAGGCTTCCATCCCAAAAGCCTCCTCATGGTGGCCGATGCAAAAAAGGAGTCTTGCTTAACACGCCAACCTCGACCCGAATACGTCATCTGAATCTGTATAGTGTCAGGCGATGAATATGTATAATGTCAGTGACAATAACCTCACCATAAAAATGCCTATCAGCGTAATAACTATTCCACGTAGAAAATTTGGCTAAGTGAACTGGTGAGAGATTTTTTATAAAACATACTAGACATTTCGAGTACTCCATGTATCACACTGGGTGTGTTTGGCGATTTCTAAATTAACACTAATTGGTGCATTGGGTTTTAAAGTGCATTATGTCTAGGGAATTCTAATGAATGCACTTCCTCAATGTGTCACGTGTCATAACAAGATGCACTAAGTTGGGTTTGGGGCAAGCCAAATCATTGAAGCGTGCCATGCAATTTTTTTTTAATTGAAAAAAAAAAATTAAAGACCATTTTAAATTTTACTATGGTAAAATTAAAAATAAGGAGGTAATAAATAGTTTACCTAGTTTCTTCTTGTAGGAGGAGGCATGAGTAAAAATGAAAACATACATCATTTTCCAAAAGTTAAAATTGAATCGAATTGATGATAAAAGTTATCAAATCATAAAAGGAAAATTATATAACATAGCAAATTAGGCGGTCATCTAAAAAGAGTGAGCAAAGATGCTTTGTGAGAGATTAGAAGCATGGAAGGAAGGAATCATGATAATGAGTTTGGTAATTATTTTCAGTTTACCCTATTGTGGTGTGCCCAATATATAGATGCAATGGGTGTTAACTTTTATGGAATACCTAATTGCAATTGCCCTCACCGAAGCTCTAGGACAAAAGACACATAAATGGCTTGGTGCATTATATTTACTAAATGTGCCAATAAGTTATTTTATATATGAATATACAAATTTTATGTTTTGCAAGTGAATGTAAATGATAATGGTGCTTAAAATAGTATAAACGCATAAGGGAATTCATTGAGCTAAGTGCACCATTAAAGTTTAATGGTTTTAAAATTAATTTTTTGTTTAATATTAAAAAAAGAATTCATTAGTCTCGAGGGTTAGCTTGATCGGTCAAGGTCCTATTTCTAAAGCACCTTGCCTTAGGGAGGTCATAGGTACAATTCTCCTCAATGCCCTCGGGGTTAGGCTTATATTAGTTTGGTCGGGGGTGTGATCCCTCAGGGTGGACCTACCCTAATTTTTGAAAGAAAAAAAAGTCATCTTGATTCTATGTGTTCGTCTAACATGCACCAATTTTTATTATTATGGTGGAGTGTCGTTCTGTATTTTTTTATTTTTTTTAAATAAAAAATGATATTTTGGTATTTTATAACAATAACATCATTTGTGCGCCACATTGGGGTAAGCACTAGGTCATTCTTGTCTTAAGAGCACTGGGGCGGGGTCACGATTCATGCACATTGATAAGAAAGCCTCCACAAAAACCTCTTAACACATGTCCCCACTAGCATCCTTCAATATACACAAAGAATCAATAATTTTTTGACGAGGTTCTGTAAAAACCTCCACTTCAAGGTGTTCTCCTTGTAGTGGAAGGAGCCTTAGGACATGCTAAAGAAGCTAGATCTTCTATGGTTCCATTGACAAGGTTGTGCATAAGTCTTTTTGATTTCTTAGATTCTAATAAAAAATTAGGAGTTTTACAATAGAGAGACCAATTGTCGTTCTAGATACAATAATTCCTACTGCTTCCACCCCATGGAACTATTGATGATTAATGAAGATAACAAAGATGAAGATGAAAACAAGTTGAATCCCATTACAAATGGTCGTAATTATGTGATGCACTCAATAATTTGGGGGCTTAACTGAAGAGTAGTTGGAAGAGGATTTGGAGCATCAAAATTGTGAGTTTAAGGTTGAAAAAGTCTTTCAATTAGCTTGCTATTGGTGAATCCTAGGATGATGATGTCCATGTGAAGTTAGTCGTGTTTAATGTTTCATATTACAACCTTCTTGATTTGGATAATTAGGATTTTAATTTATGATTAATTGAGTTAGACAATATATATAATAATAGTAGTAAAATTTAATTTTAAAATTGTGACTAATTAGTTATCAAATGCTAATGAGGATTGAGGTATCATTTTCTCAGTGTTTTATGGTTTTTTTCTCGATAGGGCTTTGGACTTTATTATGAAATAAGACTTTATGTTGTTTATATTATTTGAGGATTTATATAAAAAGGTTTTTAACATATATGGTAGTTGGAAAGGCTATTACGATAATTGATAGAATGAACTAATCATTACTTATCACCTTCTTCCAAATGTTGAAATAAGAATTTAGATAAAAAAAAATTAGTACATTGGATTTTTTTTAGCACATAAGGATTGAGATATCAATTTCTCAATGTTTTATGATTTTTTTCTCGATAAGGTTTTGGAGTCTATTATGAAATAAGACTTTATATTGTTTATATTATTTGAAAATTTATATAAAATAAAAAAATAAAATAAAATAAAATAAAAATAAAAATTTAACATATGTGATAATTGGGTTGGCTATTACAATGATTGATAGAATAAACTAATCATTACTTATCACCTTCTTCCAAATGTTGAAATAAAAATTTAGATGATTTTTTTTAGCACATTGGATTAGAACATGACCCATAATTATTTTATAACCAATTTTTTTTTTGAACAAATTTTGTTTACAAATGAAGCAAAGAAAAACAACAATGGTATAAGCTCATTGGCACTCATATCCATCTCAAAATTATAAATCATGTTGTCAAATTTAGTGGAATAGTGCTTGAAGACTCGTAGTCATCGATGTGAGGCAACCAAAAACCTTACCAATGTGTATGTTTCAAACACCTCACCGTGAGGGGATCAAGAGAATTAAAGTATTGAGTTCCTTAATTTAAGGAGAGATTTCATGTTAATTACAAGCCCACTCACTTTTAAGACTATAATAACTTATTTTTACAATATTATCTTTATGATCCAAAACAAGACGAAATTAAACCATACACTTTAATTATGAACCAAATCAACCAAAAAAAAATGGTAGCAATGAGGTAGTGGAAATCATCATTGAAAGTTGAACGATTTCGTCCACCAAATTAACGTTGTGTGGAAAAAAAACTAGCAACATAGGTACCACGAAATTAAAGAATATGACACATGGGATCCTTATCAAATGCTAAATCAACATCCATTTAAGAAAAGACAACCTTAGAAGTAAAAGGTTGACAATAAAATAGTGTGTAAATTGTTTTCATAGTTACCAAATCTTTTGTGTGCCGAGGGAAGATGATATTTTACATAGCAAAATCACAATTTTATAAATAAACCATAACTTTCTTTCAATAAAATAACTCAAATTTATATAGTTTAAAGAAATAGGGACAAATATAGATTACAAAATTACAATTTTATAAATAAACTATACTTTTGTTTTTAATAAAATAATTCAAATTTGTATAGTTTTAATATTAGTCATCGTTTTTAAAGATTTAGTATATTTTAACTATAAACATATATGTAATTTTTGGATAGAATTGATTTTATAGTCAGAATAATTGCAAGAAAAATTTCACACTTTTCAATTCAAATCGAATTATTTTTATGAGTTATACTTAATACTTAGCATTAAATCTAATTGAGTTATTTATACAAATAATACTAAATTAATAACCAAAACTTCCTAAAATCACTTATAATAGTATGACTTTAACTTAATTACATTTAATCGTAGGTTTTTTTCATAATCAAGTTTATTCAACTTATTATATCATTTGCAAAATTTTACATTCAACTTATTATATTATTATTATTATGCAATTTAAGGTTACGACTAAGCAGACACTAAATTGGTGTATGAGACTCCTTGTTTGTGGGACAAGAGATCCACCTACGCGCAATGATTTGATTGTTAAGTCTACAAAGGCATACATACTCTACCTTCCTCTGGTTTTGAAGATTTGTGACTTATTATATCATTTGCAAAATTTTACTATACCTCTATAAATCATTAATTAGAAATTCCCTTTTCTTTATTTAAATATATAGAAAACAAAATTCAATATGAAATATCATTTTTCAAGATTAACTATGTAAAATATTTAATACTCAAAATTACTATGTTCTAGACTATTGTTCTTTGCTTATTAATTCTCATTAGTTTAAATAATTTAATTTTTCATTGGTTTTAATAATTCAAGAATTCCAAAGAATTTGTTGAAAATATTCTGACTTTCTAAATACCCAAATTTATTATACTTAATAACTAATTTCAATCTCACTTTTCAACTATATCAATACTCCTTAACAACATAAATACTAAATTATATATATATATATATATATATATATATATATATATATATATATATATATATATATATATATATACATATATATATATATATATATATGAGACTCAAATGTAACTCCACATCCAATTAAATTTCAAGCTAAGTTATTTTTATGAATTAGAGAGATCAAAAGGAAAAAAATATTCAATATTCATGTGACATAAAACTCAATCCTTTTTAAATGACTTAAGCACAATTTATACTATTGTAATTATTTGTTTTTTTTTAATTAATTTTAATTATAATGAATTGATAATTTTGATAATTTTACTAATTACTATTATAACATTTGTCAAACCAGGAGGTAACTCCTCAAAATCAGAATGTGTATTAGCTGAAGGATGCACATGGATTTATACATGGAGGTGAGGCTATTGGGATTCATCTCCCAATGACTCTTGGCCTTCATTATTTCCTAATATTAATTAATATACAATATTAAATATGCACACCCATCCATAGGATTAGGTGTCAACATTCCCCCCTTTAATCCGAAGGGATGTTGGTGAGTCCAAGCATTGATCTGAACTTTTCAAACTTTTCTCTTCCAAGTGCTTTGGTGAAGATATCAGCAGTTTGCTCATTTGTGGAACAATGATGTAGATGGATGGTTTTGGCCTGAACATGATGTCGAATTAGATGGTATTTTGTATTGATGTGCTTTGTTCGATCATGGAACTTTGGGTTCTTGGCCAACTTTATCGCAGAAGTGTTGTCGATCATGAGTGGAGGGAATACTGTTTATCCGCAAATCTTCAGATTTTCCGAGCTAATACCTCTCCTTTGCTTCTTGAATGGCTGCCATATATTCTCGCTCTATTGCGTGAATCAGTGAATCGATCGTTTGCGTGATCTCCATGAGACAGCGCCTGATCCAAGACTCATGGTGTAACCTGTAGTAGACACCCCTGTTTCTTTGTCTCCATCAAAGTCTGAATTAGAGTATCCGATCAAGTTGAAGTCGCCTACCTGTGTATATTTGAGTCCAAAGTCTATAACGCTAAGAATACTATTTATAATATTCTTAACACTTAACACTTAACTTGATGAATTTATTATTATAACGCTAAGAATACTATTTATATTATTTATATTAATAATTTAATAAGAATGGAGACTTTCTAACCAAACATGCCTTTTAAAATTAAACTCAAACAATCCTTACTCATAACTACTCAAACATTATTTAAACAAGTGTAATATGCATTATTGGTTAATACCCATACTTTATTATAATATTAAAAACTAATATAACTAGCGATTGCACCATATGTTGCAAAGGAAATGTTGTAAAGCAGTAACATAGGAAAGAGTAGTTATGAAAAAAAATCAGCGTTGCGCTGCTAGGTCAAGCACTCTGCGATTCTGAGCAGCGTGGCTGCTGTCTGCGGCGGCCTGCCTAAGGTCCGCTTCCATGGAGATGCAGGGCTCACCCAAGGAGCCTCCTCCATCACCCTCTTCCCCTGCTGTTGATGCGTTCAATTAACTTCTAGCTGAATTGCCCTAGAAGAAAAAAAAATGAAGCAGTTAAATTCGTAAAGAAGCTAGAAGATATTCCGGAGATCTCTTTGCCTCCAGAGACCCCCATCTAAGTAGCTTTGTCTCTGGCTGATCATGGTCTTATTGGCCAATTCATGGGACTTTGGCCATCTCTGAAAACTACTGAGCAATGGGTTAATAAGAACTGGGCTCCTCTGATCAAGCAAAGTGTCACATCTTATTTTCTTGGGCGAGGGTTCTTCCTCTTTGAATTCTCATCCAAAGAAGATAAAGATCTGATCTTCCAAAATGGGCCCTATTTCATGGGCCCTCATGGTATCTATCTGAATAAATGGACACCGTATTTCGATCCGGCAATAGATGTTCCCACGGTGGTTCTGGTGTGGGTTCGGCTCCCAAATCTCCCAGTCCATTGTTGGAACTGGGACTCCTTGAAGCACATCGGCAACGCCCTTGGGAATTTCATAGATCGGGCAAACAACAAGGACGAGTACGACTGTGCTAGAATCTGTGTAGAAGTAGATCTAGAGGTGGGTCTCCCAGAGGTAATCAAAATCAATATCGGCAGTTGGTCTCATGTGCAGAAACTGGACTACGAGCAGTTGCCATTTAAATGCAGGAAATGCCATGTTCACGGTCACTTTGCTAGAAGTTGTCCGTCCAATGCTGAGCCAGAGAAAGGAAACGAAGAGGGTTGGAACCAAGTTAAGTGTTCAAAGACCTCTCACAAAGGTCAAAAACCTGGAGGCCCCAACGGTAAAGGCCCTCTTCAGGCCAATGCTCAGTGACCCCCTCCCAAAAAGGCACAAGAAAATAAATTCGACCCTCTAAGCTAGCAAATAGAAGCAACTCAGGAGATCGAGATCCAAAAGCCAGTCTCACCAAGCAAAGGCACCCCCTCTTCCTCTCTTAAAGGAATAAGTGCTGCAGAATCCAAAGGCATTGCTATAGAATTTGAGGAAGAAGAACAGGAATCAGACGAGTCAGAGGAGGAAGGAGAAATAGGAGAGTCTCAAGCCTCGATAAGGATATCTACAAGAGGCCGCAAGACTGACAGGGAAAAAAAAGAGCAGGAAACATACAAAGACAAGCTTCAGGGCAGCCAGCCAACTCTGGAGAAGCTGCTAGCCTCAAGGCCAAGGATGATGAAAAATCAGCCCCAAGGCTCCAAGGGAGCCCATCAGAAACATAAATAATGAAGGTCATATCCTGGAACTGTAGAGGTATGGGGAGTAAAACCAAGGAAGAAGCCATTAGAAGTTTAATAAGAATAGAATCTCCAGACATACTTCTCGTCCAAGAGACCAAGCTAGAAGACGTATTCTTTCTACATGCAAGCAAGAAACTTTGGAACAGAAGTGAAGCAAGAGCAATCTTTGCCCGGGGAGCCTCGGGAGGACTAGGCACCATATGGAATACCAACAAATTTTTAGTTATCTATGAGGCTAGCAATATTCATTGGTTGCTGCTTAAAATGCAGCATCTGGTCACCAAAGAAATTTTTTGTCTTTTCAATGTATACTCCCCAGTCAATTGGGGAAAAAAAGGACTGTTGGGACTCTATAAGGCACCAAGCAGATCTAACAAACTTGGAAAACATAATCATTGCTGGAGATCTCAATCTCACTCTTCACTCGTCTGAAAAAAGAGGAGGCAACGTAGTCCGAGATCCGACAAGGGAATGGGCGGAGGATCTTATGCAGGACTGGGACCTGCTGGACATCAAACCTTCCTCCGGTAAGTATTCTCGGTCTAACAAAAGAACTGGCCTAGGCCATATCGCTAGCAAATTATATAGATTTTTCATTCAAAGCTCTTTTCTGTTACTAGGATTAGAACCTAGAATGCACGTTCTCACTAACAGCACCTCGGATCATAAGCCCATCAAGCTAGAACTCTTGTCCCACCTAGATCTGGGCCCTATTCCTTTCAGATTTAGTCCTCTCTGGGTCAAGGAGCCAGATTTCTTGCAATTAGTCAAGGATTGTTGGAAACAGCCAGTCAAAGGATCCCCCTTCTTTGTCTGGGAGGAAAAACTCAGAAGGGTGAAAGGGGCTCTAAAACGATGGGCCAAAACATTGCCCAACCCAGCTACAGAAAGAAAAATCATTAAAATATCTCTGGCCTCTCATCAACTTCAAGTGGAGGATGCCATCATTATTGAGGAGCTCTTAGCTAAAGAGGCTCACCTTCAGCAGAGTTTTCATAAGGCCTGTTTAGCTGAAGAAGAATACTGGAGATTAAAATCTCGAAATCTTTGGCTCAAAGCAGGGGACAGGAACTCTTCTTTCTTCCACAAACAAGCCTAGGCCAAGAAATGCTTCAACACTATATCCGAGATCAAGGAGGAGAATGTCACCCATAAGGACTTTGAGGACATCAAGAAAGCAGCCTTCTCTCACTTTCAAAACTTGTATAGTGAGGACATGGATTTGGATCAATATTCAGATCTGTTAGATATTGTTCCACCTTCAATCTCTCCTAGAATGAATGCGCTCCTAGAGGCCAAAGTCTCCAAGAATGAAGTTAAAGTTTCCATTTTTGCCATGGATCCTGATAAGGCCCCTGGACCGGATGGCTCCTCTGCCAGGTTCCTCCAAGTCTATTGGCCGATAGTTGAAAAGGATCTCTTCAAAATGGTCCAAAAATCCCAAGATTGTTAGAAAGTTGGGGGCAGCACAAATTCAGCTTTTTAGCCCTCATCCCGAAGGAGAAAGGTGCCAACAACTTTAACAGATTTCGCCCGATCTCCTTGTGCAATACAGGGTACAAGCTAATCACCAAAGTGATTGCAAATAGACTGAAGCTCATTCTACCAAAAATCATTCTGGAGAATCAAGGAGGCTTCATCCAAGGCAGGAAAATTGTGGACAATTTCACCCTATCCAAGAGGCAATTCACTCAAGCTTACATCGAAATGAACAAGGTATGGTTATCAAACTCGATTTAGCAAATGCATTTGATCGAGTAAGACATAGCTTTCTGTTAAATGTCTTGTGCAAGTTTGGTTTTGGTGTAAATTTCATAAATTGGATCCGGGCTTGCATCTCGGAGCCCTGGATTGCACCTCTAGTGAATGGCAGAGCCACAGATTTTTTTTAAAGCTTCGAGAGGTCTTAGGCAGGGGTGCCTACTCTCCCCTCTGCTCTTTGTCATCCAAGCCTCAGTTCTCAGCTTTCTTTTAGACAAAAAGATGCAAGATCAAGATATTAATGGACTTTGTATAGCAAGAGGGGTCAAAAACATAAACCATCCCCTCTTCGCTGATGATACCCTGTTATTGGGGGCTGCCATTCTTTCCTCAGCCACCAAATTCAAAGCAGTGTTGGACGATTTTTGTGAGGCCTCAGGCAATGTCTTAAATAAGAACAAATGTCACATTTACAGCTGAAACACATCGCCCAGATTTCTCTCTGCTATTGCTACATGTCTGGGCTTTGCAGCCTCCTCTTCATGGACCTCCTTTAAATATTTGGGCCTTCCTGTATTCCATAAAAGATCTATAAGTAAAGATTGGCTTCCACAACTTGAGAAATTTAAGAGCAAGATCTAAGCCCGGGGTTACTCCTGGCTCAACATTGCTGGTAAATCAGTTCTAATACAATTTGTGTCTCACCAGTCTCCCTCTGTTTCATTTTGTTGTTCTTCTTGCTCCGGCAAGTATTTTTTTAAAAATGGAAGAGTATATTTGGAGATTCTTTTGGAAGGGAGGCAAACCCAATGAAAACAAACTGCCTCTAGTCAGTTGGGAGACCATCTCCAAGCCTTTGTGGGAGGGCGGATTGAACTTCAAAAATCTTTGTCATCGGAACATTGCTATGGGAGCGAAGTTAATTTGGAAGATTATTGTGCCCAAGCCAGGTTGGGCTCAACTGGCTCTCTGAAAAAAATATTTCAGAGGTCCACGCATCAGCTGTTTAGAAAAATCGATCCAACTGCCCAACTCGTCTTTTCTCAAGCTTTATGCTAAAGCTGCTCCTCTTATCAATTCGCACTCCTTTTGGATCCCAAGAAATGGGAGAAAGATAAATATATGGACTGATAAAATTATGAATGCGGATCCAATAGAAGACAGAGGCTCCATCAGAGTGCTACGTTGCTAGATGGAAGGAGCATGGATGCACACACTATGGGATATTTCTCTGTGGAACGATTCAGATTGGGCAAGTTGGAAACGCATTGATGTGCCATCACACCTACATCACAAATGGATTACGCTGCTGGACCTCCTCCACAGTATGGCACCTATCCACATCAGCAAAAGAGATACGAGAGGCTGGGGACAGAAAGCTAGAGGGTACGTTGTCTCTTTGGGTTACGTTAAGCTGAGGGAGAGGCCCTTCATTCCCTCTAACCCAGCACCATGGCAAGGCGTCTGGAGATGCCCATCGTGGCCTAAAGTGGATTTCTTTGCTTGGCTTATTTGCCATTGCAAAATCCTCACGTATGAAAATTTTCAGAGGAGAGGTTTCCACGGTCCCTCCAAATGTTCACTGTGTAAAGAAAATTCAGAGAGTGTTGCCCATCTAATGCTAGAATGCAAATTTTCTCTGCAGATATGGTTCACATTCCTTCACAAGCTGAATTCCAACATTACGCTCCCAAGTTCCACTGCTGAGTTATTTTCTAAATGGGCGAACAGGTATCCTGGTACTCCTCCAAAAAATCAGATTATCAAAGCTGCCTGGTCTGTCCTCCCAAAGGTAATATGCTGGCAGATTTGGCTAGAACGAAATAGAAGAATCTTCAAAAACATTGAGCAGAATCATAAGGCATTAGAAATCAAGATCAAATGCCATCTAAAAGAGTGTTTGATTGACTTAAAAGATGACTCTAATCTTAGTCAACAAGACATTGCTTGGGGTTCTTTTCTTGATCTGCATTTTCAAAAAGAAGTAAGGAATGTCCCTCCTCCCAAAGCCTGGCAAATAAGAGAATCTGAAACAGAATTTCAAGACTGGATTATAACACAATCAAGACACTCCCTCTTTTTTGATGGGGCAGCAAAGGGCAATCCGGGCAAAGCTGGTGCAGGTGGTGTTATTTTAAATCCAGATGGGAAAAAAAATCATTCCTTTGCCTGGGGGCTAGGCCACTCAACCAGTATTCAAGCTGAGGCTTTGGCTTTCTTTCAAGGACTCAAGACGCTCAAAGATTTAAACATAAGTGAAGCAAATGTATTTGGCGATTCCCAAATCAACGTAAATGCAATTGTGTCCAACTCTCCAGCTTTGGACCTAAAACTCGCAAGGCCGATAGTCAGAATTAAGGGCTTAGAAAACACTTTTTAGAAGCTGAATTTCTACCATGTGCTGAGAACTAAAAATAAAGAGGCGGACATTGAAGCCAATAAAGCTGCCCTCCTCTCTGCTGGGATCAAGATGAAAGACGAAGAAGAATCATGGGAACCCATCCCATAAGCTAAATTGTTGTCATGTTTTACTGTTTACTCTTAAGTCAATTTGTATGTATCTTCAAATTGGGAAAAATATCTGAAATTGAATCTATAGTAACATCACTAAGGAGAAGAATTCCAAGCATTAGCTCCACTCTCATCCTTAGTGGTCAGGTGCATCAGGCTATAGTCCTGCTCAATGTAACCAGAATTTTGGCATTTAGGCCAAGTTTGAAATAATATTCTATAACCGTTACTGTAAAAAAAAAGGAAAAAAAGAAAAGAAAAGGAAAGAGTAGTATAGAGGAAAAAATTATGTGATATGTTATGTGATTTAATTGAACATTTAACTTATAAATATGAATTATTTTATTTAAAATAAATTATAGGTTTGGAGAATTGTTTGGATGAAAATATTGGTTTTTTTATAACTTACGTAGACTCTTCCTTTCATAGTTATGTTTGATTATGCACTATGGGCCACATGACAGACGTATAAAATGGAACCGATTTGCAAAATTGTAGGTGCACTTGGTATACTTAGATTGTGAATTAAGTATAACCCCAAAAATTTTCACAATAACTCTAAACCACCATCAACATATGCATCACAACCTTGTATATTTAGCTTAATATCTTTTTTCATTGTAATAACATGATAAATTCAATTTTTATATAAATCTATTAACACTTGTTAGCGATTTCATTGTGGGATTTCAAAATAATCAAATGCCTAATAAAAAACGAAGTGTTTACATCTTATTTTAAGATTTGGATCTTTAATTGTAACCATTCATTCTTATAGGGTTTCAAAACAATTCAAAGTGAGGAATCGATCAACACAAGTTTGATGGTGCAATCATCATGGATAGCACACAAATTTGATAATCGAGAAATATAGTTCTCGGTCCAGTATGAATATTATCAATATTAAATTAAAGCGATGGCTAGCAAAACTTGCTTATAATCCTTGGGCCCAAAATAAATACAAATTCAATCTAAAAATAATCCAAATTACTCTTTCACATAATGCAACTTCAGCTGGACACAAAATTGCTCCCAAATAAAATGCAGAACGCCCCTAATTAAATATCCCGAGATTCATCAGCTCGAAATCGTCTTGCACATTAGAACTAGATAAATTGCTCGAATCAGAGTATAAAACTACAACTTCATAAGTAGATACTCAAAATTCAGCTCAAAACTGTATTGCATATTAGAATTAAGGAAATGGCTCAAACTCATGTAGAAAAACTATGAAATCATTGAAAGACAATTTGAATTACTCTTAAATGGAATGCAACACAATGCTAGATATGATCTCAAACGAAAATGCTTGAATTTCTCTCAATTCATCAGCGAAATAACTTTAATTGAATAAAAAAATGGATCTTAACTTCCTTAAAATACTCTGACAGGTATTTCATAAATGACAGAAAACTGAAAATTACTGGATTATTCTTAAACAAAAAGCAACATGCAAAGTTGAAGAGAAACAAAGACAAAATTACTTGAATGGACCTCAATTCAACTGCGAACGAACTTAAGAACAACGACTACCATTCGCCTTCAATTACAGTTCTACATGCTTTGGCAAATCACAAGAAACCAAAGAATTTAATCTAAGATAATCTAGGAACAAAATGCAGAGGTAAGTTGACAGATTCAAGCTTAAGCTTTAACATATCCGGCCTGCTTAGATGTCCTTAATTTTAGTGTTTCGGTTAAAGGAAATAATTTGCTGCAAATGCCGTTAACTTATACATTTTTTGGAAAGAAACTGCTACAGAGGAACAAATAAAGAAGAGGAAACATGCATCAATTTGCAAGGGAAAATAACTCACTCCTTCTTGAAAATTCTTCGTTCTGAAGGTCCCTTGCAACACTGGAATACAAGCGTAGAAGCCTTGTCTTTTTATTTCTGAGGGTTTTTGACGAAACATTTGAATGAACGCCGCAGAAGAAACTTATACTTAAGCTCGCAAATAAAATGTCCCGATTTCATGCACACAGTGCAGTTGTTTGGAGGACCTAAAACGATTTTCCTTATTTCTATTATTTATGTAACTGATTAATAACAATACTCAATCCTAAGGTAGATATTATTTCAATCGTCTAACATCAAAATCAACGGTACACAATGATACAAGTGGCAGTTGAGGGGAGTTGTTTTCAAAGAGGGATGCTTTACAGTGTAAAAATGTGGCATAATAAGAATTTATTCATAATATTTTGCGAGATTTGGATTTTTATCTACAACTAGATTAAGAGTTTATATATATCAAACTTTATTTTGGATTTAAGTTTATACATATCATATAATAGACTACAGAGATTATCTTGTCAAGAGCTTAGTAAATATAAAATGTTATAAAATAAAACTAAAATAAAATATCTATAAAATATTTTGATTTTGAAATGAGTTATGGCTTTTGGGAAAGTGGTATTGATAAGCCATGGTACCAACCCATGGTATTGTAACAAAGCCTATTTACAAGTTAATAATATCCATGGTAAAATAGGGGTAAATATATGTGGTTAAGAATCTTGTTATATTGTAAGTATTAAGTTTTAATTTAAAAAATGTTGAGAGAGTATATTTCTAGAGTTATTCATATTGAGAGTAATTTTTCGAATGAAACTGTGTGGAGGATTTTTAATCTTGTCCATTGTTTTATGTAGACACTCCACCCATCCATAGGGACCTAAGAATTGAAACAAACATTGTGAATTCATTTATAGAAGGAAATTTAGAAGTACGTGTTAACAAATAATATTAAATTATAAAATAGAAATTAGAGAATAACATTAAAAGAAATAAAATAGCCATTAAATAATAAATTAATGAAATTAAATTAAAATGGAGTAATTAGTTGTTGAATGAAAGGGTCAACTCAACAGATTTTTTTCCCCAGGAAAAATCACAACTTTCATTAATAAGATGAAAATTACATGTTGTGGATGCTATGTGTAGCATATGCAGATATGGTGGCCCAAACCACATTTGAAATTTATATATCAGTAATATTCAAATACAGTTATGAGTTCTAAAAATATATACAAATAAGTAAAAATTTGTACATAAGTTCAGATAAATAAGTGCAATCTCGAATAAGCCAAAATCCTCAAAAAATTAGGGCCCATCTACCCCCTGTGTTGGTGCATCTTCATATGGCCTGTGGAAATACTAGTAGAATTAATGGTCATTTTGCTCCTGGATCACCCAATGATCCCTTGGTTGGTGCACAACCTCCTCGAAAATCTGATTCTTCTCCCTGTATATATGATGACAAGAAATATAGTCAAAGCGGGATTTCAAAATAAATACCTCCTCCAATATATTCTGCAGTGTGTGCATGTGACATAAAAGTTGTTGGTTGAACCAATCAATGATAATCTTTGAATCGCTAAAAATCTAGATGTGACTGCAAGCTTTGGTCAAAGAAAAAGATAGGAGGGATCTGAGACAAGAAAGTTCTGCAAAGTTATTTGTGCCCTTACCCAGACCAATTTTCAACTTATAGTGATGGTGTTCCGACAAATATAGAACCGCACCACCACCACAACCAATTTGTTGAGCAGAGCCATCAAAGTATGCCAAGGGGATAGATTTGTCAATAGTTTTTGGAATAATATTCCTTGGGGGGGGGGGGGTCTGGATCATCACGAATCATATGGTATAAAAAGGTGATATGTGTAGATATAATGTGCCAATTTGGTGGATGATCATTGAAGATGACATGGTTATGGGAAATCCAAATGCCCCAAAAAATAAGGAGGGGAATGTTATAGAGCTTGTGTGGCAGTGCAAAATTCCACCACGTGTCCAAATTAAGAGGTACAGATTGGCCAGACTAGATAAGGTGAAGGTTGAGGATGGTCTTTATATGAGTCCAAAGGGATAGAGTTGAAGGACAATGGAGGAATAAATGGTCAATATCCTCAACTGCACACTTGCAAAGAGAACACCATGAAGGTCCAAAGAAAGAGTGTTTATGAAGGTAGATGCCAGTGGGAATCTTATTGGAGAGAATACACCACATTAATAGTGTGGCTTTTGAAGGACATTTCAGCTTCCATAAAGGCCGCCACCACCATAACAATTCCAGTGGTCGGTAGGCAACATATATGATAGGATAACCGTCCTTAGGAGAATATTATCCATGTTTTGAGATGGCCCAAATGAGCTCGTCTTCTCTTCTTGAGATTCTAACATGTGATTCTGCCAGAGTTGCAATGTAGTGAGTCCATTCCACATGCCATGGAGGTGGAATGTGTAGTCCACGGACGGTTTTCTAGGCTTGTGAGAATATGGTAGTATTGATTGGATCGGCTACCTAGTCCAATGTATAGATACTTGCATTGTTCAAGTAAATTATTAAGTCAGAGGATAAGAGGTGAGAATTACTGCAACCTGACCATGGATCACATCCAATTCGGACTTTACTGCCCGCACCAATATTCCAAGCCAAGCTTGTCCTGATATGATCAATAGAACTTAATATGGCTTCCAAATGGTGGATATGTTGAACCTATTCCAATGCCCTTGTATGATCCAATCAATCAGATGAGATGGACTGATATATTTTTGAATAACAACCTTGGTCCATAGACTGTCAACAATTAGGATATGCCACCCTAATTTAGCAACAAGTGCCTGAGAGAAAGAGGGTAAGTCCTTTATACCCCATCCACCCCACTTTTTAGGGAGTGCAACTAGGTCCCATCTAGCCCAAGCAAAAGTATGGCCCTCCTTCAAACCCTTCCAAATAAATCTGCAGCATATTTGTTGAATCCTGGAGAGAATGCCTTTGGGAATCCATGCCAGAGACATCCAATAAATAGGGATAGCTTCTAAAACTGATTTGATGAGAAAAAGGTGCCCCACACGTGAGAGCCATCTATGGAACCATATATTGAGCCTCCGTTCAATCTTAGAAATCAGCTACGTCCAATCAACAATTCTATACTTGGAGGGTTTAAGTTGGAATCTCGGGTACTTTAGGCCCTCATCAAAACCAATGGGATTAAATGGAAATATCTGTAGTGAAAAGTGTATTTCGTGTGGTGAGAAATCTTGAGATGATAGGGTAGATTTACTGTGATTGCATGTCATACCAGTAGTCATGCAAAATAGTTTAAGAGTTGAGTTGAAGACTGTTGTGCCACTGACAGAACCATTTAAAAATATAAGTACATCATCCACAAATAGCAAGTGAGTTAGGATACAGTTGTCAGAGATCTTGATACCCTTCAACCTACCAAGGTTCCTCTCATCAATCAATAGTCCGCTCAATCCTTCCATAACCATTAGGAATAACAGAGGTGATAGCGGGCATCCTCGACGAAGACCCCATTCAATATGAAAAAAGTTGGAAGCAGCCCCATTGATAAGTACACTTAAGGATACCGATGTAATTTAACACATAATCCAATTGATGACAGAAATAGGGAATCCCAATGTGTGAGTAGCATTCTTAGATAAAGCTAAATTGTCTAGTCAAAAGCCTTGGCTAGATCCATCTTTAGGATCATGCCTTTGATGTGCTTATTATGCATAGAATGGAGACCTTCCTGGGCAATGCCAATGGCCTCATGGATCTGTCTGTTTTCCAAAAGGCAAATTGTTCTTGTGAGGATATGGTGCAGGTAGGATAGGCTTGAGCCTGTTTGCAATAATATTTTCCCTGATCTTATAGATACAATTTTAGAGTGAAAAAGGTCGAAAATCCTCGAACGATGAAGGGTTGTCTAATTTGGGGATGAGGGCGATAAAAGTGGAGTTGAATGAATCATACATGCATCTAGATGTTCTGGTATCTTCTACCACCCCAAGAAGATCTTTCCCTAGTAAGTCAAAAAATGCATGGTAGAATTCAACTAGCCATCCATCCGGTCCAGGGCTCTTATCCTTTTTGAACCATTTGAGTATCACCTCTAATTTTTCCATGGTAACTGGCAGATTGAGATCTCAACATTATCCCCATCCACAAACCTAGGGAATAACCCATCAATTTTAATTGTTTCAACCAATGTAACCTCCTGAGGTGCTTTATAAAGATTTCAGAAATGTGCAGTACCTAGAGCAACCAGTTGTTCGAAAGAAGATACTGATTGTCCTTCATCATTATCTAGTTCCCAGATGGTGTTGATGGCCTTACGGCCCCTGGAAAATTGCTGCAAAAAATTGGTATTGTCATCACCAACTAGTAGTCAAGTAGCTCTACTCCTGAGCCTCCATGTTTCTTCCCTGTATTTAAGGATCTTGAGACAGTCCGCCTCCAGTTTAATGACATACTTTTTTGATGTTGCTGTGGAGAAACCACCATTGAGTGGGTCCTCGAAATAGGAAATCTCCTGTTCAATCTTATTTAATTCAATATCATCATGTATTCGCTTAGCCTTAGCCCATTCAATTGATTTCTTCTTGGCGAAGAGAATTTTACAAGCAAAGGTGGAAAAGATCGATAGTTCATAATGGACAGGGGCACTTCTCCATGTATCATTGATCAACCTTGTATAAGACTCGTCATGTAACCAAGTCGAGTTGAACTTGTAAGGGGCAGGAGGTTTAAGGAAATTTCCTGAAAGACCCAGATAGATCGGTGAGTGATCAGATATACCACCAGGGCTGACCCATTTTCTATATGATGTCAGACAATGCAAGAGCCCTTCCTTAATGAGAAACCTATCCAACCTTCGTGCAAGCATTGCATCACTAGTTCGCCTATTGCGCTAGGTAGATTGTAAAGTGGGCATTAGGGTGTCTACTAGGTGATGTTGATAAAGTAAGTTTCTAAAGTGATCAGATAGGGGGTCCATCTATGCATGTGATCCCCAAGATTTTGCTAGTCCCAAGGAAAAATTAAGATCACCGCCAAGGATGATGTTGTCAACTTGCATGAAGGAAGAATGCAGTAGAGAGTCGCATAAATTTTGTCTGTTATGGCATGGTCCATAAACATTAACCAATCTGAAGTCAATCCTGAGATGTTCAGAGAATAAGTCCACCACCAACACTCCATCCCTACCCCAGACATTATTAAGTCTAATAACTCTAGGGTTAATGCCAATATCAATACCACTCGATCGACCACAGGCGTCGAGTGCATGGAAGGTCCATCCAGGGAAAAGTGAGGATAGTGCAGTAATAATGTAATCAGATAAGCCAAGAGTCTCTTGAAGAATAATTACATCCATAGATACAGAGTCAAAAAGACGCCTCATGGCAAGGAATTTAGCAGGGATAACAAGCCCACGACAGTTGAAGGATAGACACTTCATTGGGAAACCAAAGGGGGGGCATTTCTTGCTCTAAGAACCCCTTCAATGGATAGTTGACGACCTTCAGCAATGTCCAAACCAGCTTGTAGAATGGCTTTAGAGATGTTCGAATGTCTAACTCTAGAATATTTGGCTTGCACATGGGGAGGAATTGGGCCAATACCCAACCAAAACGTGTATGATTGACTCGAGACCGTAGGTTGTAAGAGTGGTCGGACAGGGAGTTCAATGGGATCTCTAGAGGGAAAAATGAAGAGTGGGGAGGAGGGGGAATATAAGGTGGGGGAGAGGAGTATACATCTGGGGAGGATATGACTGGGCAAGTGATAGATGATATGTGGCACCCAGAGAGCATAGAATCAATAGATAGAGACAGTGCAGGGGATGTCACAAGTGAATTGAATGTAAAAGGAGGAAGAAGAGAGGTACTAGAGCCCAAAGGAGGAACTGATGTCACAGACATGGATCTGGTGATTCTGGTGGATGAGAGGGTTGCAAAATCAATTGTATCCCCCAATGGTGTAGTCCCCTAAGTATAAGGATGCGAACTTGTCTCCTTAGTCGGTCGGTTCAAGGAAACAGTGACTGGTTCCTGTATAATTTGTGCCCCTGAAGAAGCCGGAGATGGGGCAAAATGAGACAGAAGCAGACATTCCTTGTAGACATGTCCCACCTTGTGGCACCGATGGTAACGGAAAGGAACCCCTCCATAGTCCAGGAGTTGTACTCGGGTAATGTTCCTCCAATGGATCTTTATGGATTCTTCCAACCCTTCCTGAGTATCAAGGTGTACCAGTATGTGGGAAAAATCCATCTTACCTGTGACTATAAAGGATCTGTCATGATCCAGATAGGTGCCAAGAATGTTTCCAATATTTTTGAATACATCCTCCATCCATAGCTGCATGGGCAAACCAGGTAGTCATACCCAAATAGGTCCAACGCCCAAATGTTCCCTATTAGGGTAAAAGAGGGGGATCCATTGCTTGAGGAGCACGAGATCTAGTTCAATATGCTAGAATTGTGATAATACCCAATCAGTAAGATCCCTTGATTGAAATTAGATGGAAAACCATCCCTTTGTGAGAGTAAATACAATGGGTAAGGTCACCATGGAGTGCCCCCATATCTCTATGACCCATTGTCTCAGCCTGGATGCAGTGTAGCTCCTCCCATGAACTCGACCCACCAAAAACTGGTCCACAGTACCCAAAACATCAACCATCTGGATACCCTCACCAAGAATAAGCTGACTACCCCCGTTGCATACACAAACACACTTTGTCTTTTAGTGTGAATAATCGAAGGTAATGGGATGATATCAACAATGGAGGGAGTAGGTAAACCCGCAGCCCTAGAGGAGGGATTGAGGGGAGCAGTAAAACAAACCCAAAAACTACCGGAGGGTGGTCGAGCAGTGCCAGGGGAAGAGCGAGTGGGGGCGGTAATTGAACTAGCCGATAGTGTGGCAGTCGGCAGCACGACGCCGAATGTTCCAAGTCCAGAATGAGAAATATGGGGCACACCGAGGTCGCCAATAAGTGTAGAGGGAGTATGAGAGGAGTTCGAAAGCGGAGGTGGTAAGCATTGGTCGAGGAACTGTATAGAGGATGTCGACGAAATAGGAAAATTCTGAGGATTGAGAAGGTAATGTTCATATGGGGTACAAATGACAAAGGAACCCTCGGTAGTAAGACCAACCACAATATATGAGTCAAAATCTGGGAGGGGGGTTCCAGTGGAGGAATATTCCGGAGAAACCCTAACCAACACAACAATGGACTGTGAAAAATTAGCCGACAAGGAATATGGCATACCTTCTGAAAAATGTGGAGGGTCAGTCCAGATGGCAATAGAGTCATAAGGGTCTTCGGAGAAGTCAAGGAGCTCCTCATCCATCTCAGTCGCCATGGTAAATGATGCAATCCATGAACCGCTACCGGTAGCCGACCACAAGAAAGAACAGGACCCTAGTGAATATTTGCTCGCGACCCCAGGAGTAAACGCACACCGTTCAACGAGCCGAGGGAGGTAATGATGGAGTAGGGAACCAACAACAATGGTGGACGCATTCAACCAAGTTCAACTGGTGGTTGCAAGATCGAAACCCCCGTCATGTTCAATGCCAAGAAAGCCATGTTCCTCTGTCAACTCAACAAATTTAACTAAATAAATAAATAAATAAATAATTAAAATGAAATGAAGAATATGCAGAGAAATATAATTAAGAGTCAAGGGAAAGGTTCAATCCCCACATATTTAAAATGATGATTAATTAAGTAAAGGGGAAGATGAAAATAAAAAGAAAACTGAGGATAATAACAATAATTGAGAGTAGGAGAAAGAATAAAATCAACTAATTTGAAGGAAAATAAGCAAATAATGAGAACACATTTAAAATTGAAAAAAAAATATTAAAAAAACTGATTTTTTTTTATAACAATGCATAAATAAAATAAAATAAATTAGTCTGTAACCAGTTGCCAAGAATGACTTAATTTAGAGTCATATTCTTGGTTTAAGTTTTCCTGGTGCTTCTCAATTTCGAGGGTCTCTCTAATGATTCTCGAGTTGTAAAATGGAATAGAGGCGAGAATTTTGGTTTTGATTAAAGCAAATAAGATGTTTCAAATTGAAAGAGTGCTCAACTATGGTTGACTTCGATAACTAGAGATGATTAGTGTCGACAATATGCTCTATAATTCGAGCTTTGAAGGGATGTCCAATTTAGCTAATGTATGAATTTCCACATGAATAGGAGATCTGATAGATCGCTGAATTAAACATGGGGTCAGACTTATCTTTGGCTGATTGAAACATTTGCTTCAAAGTTTTATGGGGTTTAAAAACAACCTTAATGTTCTTTTTTCACGACATTTTTGCTATAATGTCAGTGGACCATTTTATGTAGGGGAGAGAAACTTGACTTTGAGAAGGAGAGGGAGGAGGGTTAATGGAATTGGAATTAGAGACAGTCTTGAAAGGTTTATTAGTATGAGAATAGGAATAACCATTAGCTTTGAAGACTTGGAATAGGTGGGTTTTCTCTGAGGGAAGGAATGGGGAGTGAACATTTTAAATACATGGGAGATGAGGGTTTTAAGAACACCAGATTTGGGATGGGTGGTAGTGAGAATGGGCATGAAGATAACGATTAGTGTGGGTCATTTTTCTATAAACCTAATGGGTTAGGTAACCATCGAGAAGTCGGGTGACAAGAACGTCTAAAAAGGGAATATACTTATTATATTTAATTTCCATGGTAAAATGAATACGAGGGGGATGCTCTTGAGATGAGAGAGAAAGACATCCAACGCAGGTATACCATGTTGCCAAACAACAAAAATATCATCTATAAACCTAAACCTACATTTAGGTTTAAGATGTCAAGAGTCCAGAGCTTTAGCCTCAAAATATTCCATGAATATGTTAGCCACAACAGGGGAAAGAGATGAACCCATTGTCGTACCTTCAATTTGCTCATAAATTGTTCCTTTGAAAGAAAATAAGGTGGATGAGAGGTAGAGCTTAATTAGATTAAGGGTTTCAAAATCAACAAGTTTAGAAATTAGATCAATGGCTTCAGATACAAGGATTTTAATAGAAAGAGATATGACGTCAAAATTAACGAAAAGGTCATGATCATCTACATGAATATATTTAGTCTTATGAATGAAATTAGATGATTCTTTAATGAAACTACGGTAGGACCCAACAAATTGTTGAAGCATAGAGGAAATATATCAGCTAAGAGCAT
Organism: Pinus albicaulis; assembly: GCA_034641835.2. Taxonomy (NCBI): domain Eukaryota; kingdom Viridiplantae; phylum Streptophyta; class Pinopsida; order Pinales; family Pinaceae; genus Pinus; species Pinus albicaulis. The sequence goes on from CM076570.1 coordinate 1,201,141,268, forward strand.
GGGTGGGGGATCCTATGACACTCACTATGGGCTTAAGAGGGATTCCAAGTTTGTGAATTTTTGGTTGGCCATAGATTTGAGGGGTTTGGGGGGTATGGGGAATATAATGTTATTGAACAAAGACATCGATAAAAGAGACTTTAATAGCTTTGGTAATAATTTGAGTTATGGAATTGATGGGGTTTTTTGGAAAAATCTTGTAGGAAGAAGAAGAGAGAAGCTCAAGCATCTTGGCTTCATAGTCTTTGAAGTTCATAACTAAGGAGGCATTACCCTTATCCACCTTGAGGATGAGAATATCAAGGTTTTATTTAAGTGTTTAAGGGTTTGGAGTTCATCCTTGGATAAATTGGGCTTTGGAGGTTTAGCTTGCCAGAGGACCCTACCACACTCGTGCCGAGTTTCTTCCATTGTATGGGATGAAAGGTGTTGACACACTAGCTCCATGGAATCGATAATTTCTTCAGTAGAGATCTTATTAGGGGTTACGAAAAAATTGAAACCTTTTTCTAATAGAAGAAGGGAAGATGAATCAAGCTTAAAGGAAGAAATATTTATAACAGAGGAGGGTTGGGAGCTTGCATTGGAAGGGGGCAAAGGATGGGGTGGGGCGACTCAAGCTGGGGGGAGGGGTAGAAGAAAACAAGGGAGGATTATATCAAGTTTTATTAATAGGGGAAATGATATAGTCGTTATCAATGAGGGAATTGGTTAAGGATTTCTCAAAATGACTCTTAGATTGCGTTTTAGAAATCTGATTAACTGATTAGCTATAATTTTTGGAATCATTATTATTTAAAGGAAAAAAAGAATTATTAGACAATGAGAGTTAAGGGGAAGAAGAATTGGAATTAGAGTTATTGAAATTATAATTAATATGAGAAGATTTAATGTTTAATTGATTATTATTATGATCCTTATTTATTGGAAAATTAATCAAGAAATTAACGATTACATTTTTGTTTGATTGAGAATTGAAACAATAAATAATATATTGGTCCTCATTAATGGGTTTATTAATATTTAAATAATAAGATTTATTAGATTCAATAACATATTATTAAAAGATGCTATAAAATTAAATTAAAATAAAATATTTATAAATATTTTGATTTTGAAATGACTTATGGTTTTTGGGCATGGTGTATTCATAACCCATAACATTGGCCCATAGTATTGTAACAAAGCCTAATTATTATGACATTAAGCGAATATTCACTTTTTTTAGATTTTTTATCTTTTAATATAATATTTATATAAATTCATTTTAAAACCACATAAAAATAATCACCAACTAATTAGAAAAAAAAATTTCAGTTTAATATTTTTTTTCAAAATTTTAATAAACTTCATAAAATCTGTTTTAAAATTTGGGTGGCCGTTGAAACGCTCATAGTGACATTCAATAATCTAAAAAGTGAATAAAGAACTATATACATATATATTTGACTCAAGGAATAACTTTGAATAAGATAACTCTTATTCACATTAGTAAAATTTCAAATCAATTGAGGAAAGATGGCTCACCAATATAAATGGGGTGAGAAAGAATGACTCACCCTACAAACAAAGAGTGAGGTACTTATTTACTCACCCACCCCAATCCCCAAAAAATTGCTACAAAATCCCCAAAAAAAATTGCTACAAACAAAGAGTGAGGTACTGTAAGACTCTATTGTTAACTATTTACCCACCCACCCCCCAATCCCCAACATCTAGAAAGAATTGCTTTACAACCCGAAAGAATTGCTTTACAATGGAAGAGGTTTGATGCCAAAAAAAACACATCTAAAATAACCGAGTAGTTTTTAGTGTGACTTTTTGAAGGCTTTTATGGTCATTTTTTTTCGGTCTAATTTCTCTAAAATCCGGCAGGAATTCATTGAAAACATAAGTTTGATAGATAACCTTTATCAATCGAAGTGCCCTAGGAGTTTTTAGGGTGCTAAATCCATATAGAAAGTAAAAAAACCAGTTTAAATAAAAGAAATCAAGATTTTACCTCAATTTTTTTCACCAGATTTTACCTAAAACTCTTAAAATAACAATATACTAAATACTCAGCGATTTTTTATATTTAAATTGTTAAGCTAAACCTAAATTAAGTTGAATGATACGATTTCATTTTGAAAGCAATTTGGAATATCTAATTATAATAAATATATATTTTTTAAATGGGGGTCATTAAGTAGTTTCAAAGGCCAATTATCAATTTGGGATGGATAATTATCAATTTTAAAATGGAAAGGACAGGACTACACTGGAACACAAACCCAGAGAGAGATAAAAAAGTTTCCCTTCGTCGGATAATTGCAAAGATTCCAGAATCTGGGGGGTGATAGCAGTGTCCATTTGGATATGTGAAACGATGGGCGCCCTTCCCTGTACCACATTTCAAAGTGTATCTGTAAACATAATCATTGGTGGGTCTGAAAAGAAGCAGGGCTTTTGCCATTTCTTTCTCGGGGGCCTTCGCTGCAATGACTTCTACAGATCGTCAAGCTGCGAGGTTAATTTTGCTCATCTATAACCGAAGTTTTTTTTTTATTTTTTCCAATATTTTGAAGCCTGTATTTTTAGATTGAGCCGAGGTACTCTGCACAGTCTTGTCTCTGTGATTTTGTTAACGTGGTTCAATACTAATAAAACCCAAACCATAGAAAATCATGAGTTGGGCAACATCGCAGAATAATTTGATGAGGAGCACATTAGTATATATTACCTGTATTCCATGGAAGGAGTGAATATGAGCTCACACTAAAAGACCAACGCAGGTTTTGGCAAGGTAATCACATTCCAATCGACTTTGGCATGTGTTCCAGTGGGGTTGCCAACATTTTGGGGGCAAACGTGCCACATCAGGAGTTTGAACCTAGGTTTTTATAATTGTGAATATTACCTAAGAAACCGCTGATTATATAGTGCACAGCAACAGCAGAAATTCAAACTTGTAAGCGCATGAGAAATCAGAATGACCTGGAAATATGCCAGCGGATTACCAAGTACCTCAATTCATAGATGGGCTTCAACAGTGCATTACATACTCATTAGCAACACTAGAAGTTGACTCTATAGAAATAGCAATAATGGGCTTCAACAGTGCATTAGATACTCATTAGCAACACTAGAAGTTGACTCTATAGAAATAGCAATAAGCTTGTCACTCAAAGTAGAAGGCTTAAAAATACTGCGCCAATCCTTCAATAGAGAAAGAAATCCTAACAGTAGAGTCACAACTTTTCAACACAAACCTGCCCTTTAGAGAACTCTACTTTCCAAAATAACTGTCAGTAATTAAAATTGAAAAAACAACATTGATTAATTCTGCTTTTCTTTTGTTCTTTGAACAAAAATCCTCGGTAGGTATTGAACTACCTGTATCTCAACATGTTTGTTCAAGGTAAGGGTGTAATCTTCACTTTTAACCATGATCGACCTTATATTGTATCATTATTATATTTGTAAGTTTGATCAAGGCTGACCATGTACATGTAGGCTCAAAACCCTAGTGGGGAAGTGCCCTACCTCTGAGCTTGGTATTTATTTAAGAACCTTGTGGGGGAACTCTCGGGCACTTCCCCACATTCACAGATTCTACCTAGTGCAAACTCATTAATTCTTATTATGGTCAGGCACAGAGATATCTAGTGAGATGCAATAGAGGCAACCAGCTTGAGGAATTGACCTCAAGACTTCTTGCATGATGCTTAAAGTACTCAACCACTTGAGATAACCCATTTGGCTTTTTGAGTTGGGTATTTATACATCCACTCTTATTTGTGAGTTGGCATTTATACATCCACTAGGTCCCTTTGACCGCTTGGTCTCGTGGATGTCATTAAAATCCCTTCATTCATTCATTTGTTAAAGTGTTACACTCTCTTGTATATGGGAACTTATCAAGTGTTGCACTCACTTCTTGTGTTTATGATTCTTTCTCAATCTTGTGCACTTGTTCTTGGTTTTTCTATCTTTGTAGGATTACACTTCTTTTGTGTAATATTGCTCTAGATGTTGTATTGCCTTAGTGCTTGTTACTTCTCACTTTTTTGTAGAATCAGGGTTTGTGTTGGTTTCTTTCGATCCTTATTTTGTCATGTGAAATTCAACATGGTATTAGATCGGGTGTGAATCTCACTTACTCAATTTGGCAATTGATCCAAAAGATTTTTGGCTATTGGCATTGCTTAAGGTTTCTTTGTGACTCCAAAGTTAGGGTTTTTGGATCATCTCTTTTTCGAAGATTAAAATGCTCCTTCAAGGCTAGCACTCTCTTCCTTCCTTTTTTCAGTGGCAAGATATAGTGAATTACAATGATTTTTGTTGTTATTCTTAACTTTTAATTTTCTTTCTTGAAAGATGGTTTTACCTCTCTTTCCCTCTCGGCTCCATCAAAGCAAGCTTCTCAAGACTTCATTTTTCTTTATGTGGAGGCTTCTTCTTTGTGCTATTGTTGAACCTAATGGATTGAAAGTGGATGTTTGCCTGGTTAAATGAGGCTAATTATCATATTTGGGAAGATCAAATGCTTTCCCTTCTTAAGAACAAGGGTTTGTCATTGTACTTGGAGAAACCCCTTCCTATTGCCACTGATGCCAACTATAACCTCAAAAAACTGAATGAAGATGAAGCTCTTGAGCTAATTACTCTATATGCCAAGCCAGAGTTGATTCATCACAATAAGAACATTAAAGTGCAAAGGAAATCCATAATACCTTCAAGACACTCTTTGGAACAATAAATACCACTTAGGTAAACAATCACGAAACTGAGATTTCTAATCTTAAAATGGGTGACTTTGATATCATTGAGTATATTGTGAGGTTTAAGAACTTGAATGTTGACATCATGACATCAAGAGGAAGGGCAAAATTAGATTCATAATATGTAACTATTGTTTTGAATAATCTTTCTCTAGTATTCAAATTCTTTTCCACCATATCTTATGGCATTTCCTTTTTTTATAAAGAATTTTAAGACTCTTGGGTAGGTTTTCTCTAATCTTTTCCCACATTAATTCATATTGAGGAATATATTGCCCCCACCCCCAAGATCAAGCCCATCCAAAAGCTATCTTAACACCTTTTAAGCATCAACTAGTGTAGGTTAAGGAGGAAATTTGAAAATCCTTCAAGAAAAAGAAACTCATCTACAATTGTTGTCATAAGGAGGGACATGTCTTCAAATTTTGCATCTTCTGCTTTTAAAAGACTGAAATATTTGCAAAAAAAACTAGTTGCCATAAGAGCTTTCTTGAAGATGATATTTCAAGATCTTCTCATAGCTCACATTTCATTGTGCACTTTGCGTATCAATCCTCTTCTTTAGAGGAATGGATTCTTAATTTTGGAGCTATTAGGCATATGATCAAGCATTAACACCTCTTTGATTTTCGACATCAACATAGTGGAGAGGAAGTGGTCATTGGTAATAACTTAGCCTTATGGATGTGGTGATGTCATCATTGACATCACCAACTTTAGAAATGTTCTTCATGTTCTATGATTTGGATTGAATATTCTCTCTATTTACTGCATCATACACACCAACAAAAGGTGGAATTTTGGTGAGATTGATGGGTTGTAAAGGACATGAATGATGGTTTTAAAGTGGTTGCCTCATAATGGAGAGCTCTATGGATTACAACATCAGGCGACTAGGGTTTCCCTAGCCACCGAAGGTTTTTCTTGTAGGATCAGAGCAAGCACGAGCTTGTTTGGATGGTTTAGACGCGTGGAATGCTGAGCTTGACGTGTCTTCAAACCTGTAGCTTCACTCGTTTTCATTGGCATCCATGTCTGTTCTTTGCTAGAGCATTCTGTTCACAATGACATGGAGGAGGAGGTAGCATTTAGAGCCTTGGTGGATCTCTCTCCTTCATATCTGTGCAAGAGAGCCTTAGCTTTCTTAGAAAAAGCATTGGTCGGTTGGTTTATGGGCTTGTGGCTGAATCCATAAGTTGTTGAAATCTGGATCGTGGAACAATGGGCCCCAAGCTTCAAGGATAGGTAACTTTCTTTGCAGTTGGAAGGGGTTTCTATGTCTTTTTGTTTCTCAATAAAATGGAAAGAGATTTGATTTTCAGATTAGATTTGTATTTCATGGGGTCTAAAGGCCTCTTTATCACTCCATTGACTCTTGATTTCAATCCAGATTCTGAGATCATTGTCGTGCCGGTGTGGGTTCGGCTTCTGCGCGTCCCTCTTCATGTTTGGGGGCTTGATGCACTAAAAGACATTGGAAACAAGCTGGGCCGCTATCTGGATAAAGCAGAACCAAAAGGAGGTCAATTTTCTTGTGCCTGCGTATGTGTTGAGGTAAACCTTGATGAAGGTTTAATGGAGGCCCTAAAGATAAATCTTACAGAATGGAGCCATATCCAAGATTTAGACCATGAGCATATTCCTTTTAAATGCATTGTTTTTCATTCTCGTGGGCACTTTGTCAAAAACTGCCCCTAGCGAAAAAAATATGAGCAGGTCGAAGCCTCTGTTTCTAAAGAGATGAGTTTCCAACTAGCAACAAAGCGAAGAAGGAATCAACAAAACAAGGTTGTTGGCCTAAAGAAATCAGCCGAAGTAGATCCAATCCCAAAACCTTCCTTCAACAAAAACTCTTTTGAGGCTCTTAAAGATCTAGAACAAGAAGAAGATATCCCTATGGAGGAATCTCCAAATGAAGATCAGGGAGATACAAAAGTGTCAGTGGAAAATGAAGAGCAAGTCCCTTCACAGTTCGACCCTCCTGGTCTAGACCCATATTTTGAGAAAAGAGCATTGTAATTGACACCCTTTGCTCTTGCGGCGATGGAGTAGTCTACCCCAAATTTCTACAAGGAAGCTATGTGTAACAACTTCTGGTTGATTTTCCATATAAATAAAATAAGACCAAGGTCATAGGACACGTATTCCAAGCTAAATGTTGGGAAAACATTATAGCGGACATTGCTTGTGGATTAATAATGACTATGGAAATTGGCAAAGGCAAAGAGACAAAATTGACATTTTAATTATGAAAATAAAGGAAAATAGGAGAAAAGGAAGGTGAAGAGACACAAATTTTCATGTAAGGGAAATTAGAGGAAAAATGGAGGAAAATGAAGAAAAAGTGAGACCTCAATAATAAAAAGGCATTAGAGGATCAGTTCACAGCTTCTGTCAGTTGAGCTTTTGTTAGTTTAGTTTTTGGCTCTCTCATTTCATTCTATCATTCTCTCATACTCTTGAGCATTTTTGGAGCATGCTTGGAGCACTCTAGTATCCACTTGGATTGGAGGAAGAAAGCAAAGGAAAGAAGAGAAGCGCAAGGAGATTGTTGGATCAATGAGTGCAACTGGATTGCTTTGCATGTGTGATTTCCTTACTAATTTTTGGATGCATGGTATATGCATGTGATTCCTTGGTTATGTGCTGTCATTGGCATAGAGATTTGCCTGGACTGACAGTGGTTTTAGCCTTGCCTTGCCATTTCTTAGATAACCATGGTGTTGTGGGTTTCCCACTTGTTTTTTGATTGGTGCTCAAGTTTCCAATGGCTGTGGGTTGGAACAAACGCTCTGAAAGCCCTGGAACAACTTAGGTTGAGTTACTAGTTTCTGGAGCCCTTGGTGGGTTGAGTTACTAGTTCTTGGAGCCGCGGTTGGAACAAACGCTTTGGAGCCCTGGAAGGCTGTGGGTTGAGTTACTAGTTCCTGGAGCCCTGGACAACTTGGGTAGAGACCGATCTGGTCGATGTTAGTGATTTCCGGACTGTAGAGGTGGAATCACTGTGGTTGAGGGTTGAGGTGGTTTGGCCTCTGGAAACCCTAGTTTGGTTTTGTTTTGGTTTATCCCATGAGATCTCATATTCATGTTTGGAATATGGCTGAAAGAGAGATTTGGTTCAGCCCAATCTATGGTCAGGTGGTACATGGAAGTCCCTGACTTGGTTGGCATTTTCAAATAAGAGCTATTTTCCTATTGTGATTTATGAGCACTTGTACTGGTTATCGTGATTGACATTATGGCTAATTTGCCATGGTTTCTATTCTGGTCAATTGCTGGTTATATGCTGTATTCTATCTATGGCTCTTGACATGTTTTGATAAGTTATTTAATGGTTGATGAATGCATGGGCTAACAAGTGTGATTGCTGCTTGCTAGAGAGGGCATAGAGCCTTCTTGGTGATTCTCATATGAAGTTCAAATCCCTATGATTGGATATGCATTCATGACCTGTAGCTTACATGTTTGTCATATGTCTATCATGGATTAGGCATGTCTAGGTCAAGTTCTGAATGGTTAACATTGTTAACATCTTGTTTATGCTTCTGGAAAGTTACAGGCAGTGGTTTGGAGGCTAGGTTGAAAAAGTGGCTTAGATCCTGGAATTGCATGCACAAAACTGGAGGATTTGGGTTGTAATCGCATGGAAGCAAGCCTGTGAGTGCGGTTATAGGCTTCCAATCGCGTGGATGCAGTGTCAAGGGTGCAAGTATGGAGCTAGGTCAGAGGAAAAGGGTTCCAACTCAGGGATTGATCATTTGGGGTGGTTGCCCAGCTCCTGAGTGATTTGTAGTCCCTGTGGGATGTCAATAAGTGTTCAATTTGTAAGCCCTGTTATCTACTAGTAGCCAACAACCCCTTGTAGCCACCAGATAGCTCAATGTGCCATTTTCTCCACCACCCGAGCTGACCATGTGGTCCCTCAACCACTTGTCATGAATGTATGTTTGAAGGTGGGCCTCTCGACCCCAAAGGTATGGCTTTTCATTGGTATAGTTGAGTAATTTTCCTTACTTGTCATGGGCACTTTTGGGCATGGATTTGTGGGGGGATTCGAAGGAAAGAGTGGGTTAGGGTTGTATTCTTGTCTCCATTGCTCGATTTCGTGGTTACCCTTGTATCCTAGTCCCGTGGGATCTCATTTAGTGACCATTTGGCTTTTGGGTTGGCATTACATGGGAAATCTTGATTTTGGTTGCATGGTCCCGCTTCTCAATACCACCTACATCACTCCCCTTCCACTCATCTTAGCCCATTCATCTCTTTTCCCATCCGGGTCTACCTGTGCCCACTGGGTCCACATAGGGTTAGCCTCCCCCTCCCCTAGTCCACACCTTGGGTTGGGCTTGGAACGATGCCCTAGAGGTCGTTGCAACTAAAAAGAAAAGAAAAAGCATAATTTGGCTACTCGCAACAAGAAATGTACCATAAAATGCAAAATATGGTCGAGACATACAAATTTAGCACATGAGCAAAAGTCGAACATGAGCTCTACCCCTTATCGATGGCCATCACCCTGGTTCCTATGAGCCCTAGATGAGCCCCCTCTATCATTAAGGAACCCATGATTTTCCCAACCCTTGGTGGGCGATGAACTGCCCCACCTTAAGGGGGTATTCACTGCGACATATTCCACATCATGCTCTCATCCTCTGGAGCCCCGAACAATTATTAAGGAAAATCAATAAAAGGCAAAAGGCATACGAAGAAGGGGGGAAAAACAAAGGCTGGGGTAACTCATGTACCACAATTTGCTCCCTCCTACACTCATATACCCAGGTGTGGGCTTCCCTAGCTCCTTAACGTGTGGTCTGGATGTTTTCCCTAATCCCCACTCTGTTCCATCGTCATTTGCCAGCTACCATTTGAGGGATGTACCACGAACATGTCACCCCCTCTAAAGGTTGAAACCACCTAATAGGGTCCTTGGCTAACCCCCTTTTGAGCTTGGAGATACTTGTACATACCAAAGCCCACTATGGAAGGGAATGCCACCATGAAGTGCCTTGTTGATTCCATGACTTGTAAGCTCTTTTACTTGATTATTCTAATGATTTGTTGTATTGGAGGGCAAGGGGACACATTAGATCTCATGCAAGATTGCAGGTGGATTGCCATTTGGGGCTTGGTCTCCCTATCTGTGGTCCCAGCCTTCCAGAGGGCCACATTGGCACTTATAGGGTGAGTGTTGAGAGCCATGGGCCTCCACCTAGCCGAGATTACTTCATGGATCCGCAACAACGTTCGTTGATTGCTCCTATTCCACCTTTGGGATGAGGAGGATGCACTTCGTTCACCATGCCCCGCTGGCTCCACAGATGCACCATACACTTGGCAGATGTTCCAGGGTCCAAAGGATTGTTCTCCGCTGCAGAGGCAGGGCTTATGTCACCATTTCAGCTGTTACAGATGGTCTACAGGCACTTCCGACCCATTTGGAGACCCATGAGGATGAACTTGTGCCCCCACACCCACTTGGGAGCACCACAGGTTTTTGCTTGGAAAACAAGGGGCCACCCACTTGTCCACTATGATGGGAGTCCATTTCTACATTATGGCACCCTTTGGACTTCATTAGGCCTCCTTAAAGGCCCAACGTATCACTTTCTTGATCATTCGACTCTCTTGAGAGGCTTATTCATGTATTATTGAGCTATTTGGTATTTGGTGGGCTTGTCACCAAAAGTAAGTGTTATTATGCACATTATTTTATTCTAGGGGTTAGATTAGGCCTAATTAGCTAAATCAAATTCATTAGGAAGTGTGTAAATAGAAGTGAGATGAATCATTTGTATCATCGTCACTTGGATTGGATCATATTCTCTTGTGAGATTTTTGCTATTCTCCTTGGAGGACGAAATTGGATGGATGGATGAATTTTGATGTTTGGATTTCTTCATTTTTGTCTTGGAGCTTCTATATTGGCATATGATGATGATTGGATATACTTGTTCTCTCATGTAAGTACTCTTTTAATGCTAATTTGTCTTTTTCTTATGTCACATGCATGTTGTTGGGGATTTTCGCTATACTAGGCTGAAATTTGCTGCTTTTCTTGTGTGAATGGGTGGAAATTTGTCTTTTATTAGCGTTGCATCATGTCATGGGCCGTGTTTGAATAAGTGAATGTTCCTAGAGACATTTTGTTTAAATTTTGTCTTGATAAGTCATCACATATTACATATTGAAGTATAAAGACCTTGAAGCAATTGTCCATGCCCTAATTGCCATGCAAAATTGTTTTATATGCCTCCTTGACTAAGTGAATCCATTCCAATCATTGAAATATCCTTGACTCCATCTCCCCCAAAGGATTAGGCATTGGTCCTCCATATGTGATCACCATAAAGCATATTTTTCTCACCTTCTCTCTTTCTTTCTATGCCTAACCTACATAGGTCACCTAGGGCATCACTTATCTCATAATCTAGCCATCCAATTACTTCGATTTTTGGTCCACAATTGCGTTGGATTTTGCTCTAGAGGCTCTCCAATTTTGAAGCAAATCCTTCGGTGGGATCTCGAGATATTGCAAGCCCTAGCTCGAGGACCGTTTCTTGCCCTAGGTTTCCCTTGGCTAGTGATCTCATTAAGATTATTGCATCAAATTCAAAGAAAATTTCTCCTTTAATCCCTTTCTCCCCTCAATTAGGTCAAGCACACCCTTGGTTGATAAATTCCATCCCCTTGACCTATTTCTGGGTCCACTTGGTCCCGTGTGCTCCCACAACCTTTTGAAGATAATTCCACAAAGACCACTTGGTATCCAAGTTTGCACAAGGATTTTAGGGTCTAGGAATCTCCTTGACAAGTCATATATTCGAACCTTAGCCCTTGGAATTCTCTCAAGCCCTTCCTAGAGAGCATTTCATCTTGCTTTCCAAGCAAGCTAGCCATATATTTGATCCTCTCTTGTGAATAGGCTTCTAGGATCACCTTTCACCCTATCATTGACCCATTCATCTTTGTGATCCTCATTATACTGGGTCTCCCCTGCCTTTCATCTTGCTTTCCAAGCAAGCTAGCCATATATTTGAGCCTCTCTTGTGAATAGGCTTTTAGGATCACCTTTCACCCTATCATTAACCCATTCATCTTCGTGATCTTCATTATACTGGGTCTCCTCCCATCGGTGAAAGTCCGTAAAGAGTAGGGAGCCTTAGATGAGGTGATAGTGGGCTATCGCTCCATTGTTGCCCTTGACCTAGTAGTTGCCCTATAGGACCCCCTCCTAGGACCCTTGCTAGTTTGTGCAGTAATAGGCCCCACTTCCTTAACTGGAACTTGGAGGTCGGGTCATGTCATAGTGACACTCATCTCATGTTTACCCTGGCGAGTTTGTGAATTTGGGTAAATGTGGGAGGAGGCGTTACACTACGACAATTAGAGCCTCATGCAAAATCATGCACAAGAGACAACGCTGAAAAAACCTTCTCCTCGAATGTAGTGGAACCACCTCTCACAAGAGGCAGGAAATCCAATAAAGAAAAGCGAGAACATGAAACGAATTCTAATTTGGCTTAAGGTTCCCAACTCTGCATGAATTCTCTGCTACAAAAGCCTCCCAAATAACTCAATGTACTGTTTTTGCATTTTCTTATGCTCGCAATATGTAAGAATCTACTCTTGCAAACATGTATAAAGACTCAGTTGTAGTACTTGTGGAAAATACTGGGATTTGTCTCCCATGAATTTAGTCATCATCTCAATGGAAGACCCCATAGAAAAATAGCAATGTATTGAATTCCCCAGCTATTTGTCATGACCGAGAGCAGATTTAATAAAATCACTACTCATTTGTGTAAAAAAAGAAAAGAAAAAGAAAAAGTGGTTGCCTCATGACATGTGATGAATCCAATCATATGTACAAGCCAGGGAAGACTCATTCATCCTCATAATGGAAAGGATTTGTTGCTATGGTAGCCAATGTCAATTACACTAACATGTTATGGCTTCAACGTTTGGCACATATAAACTGTGGGTCTTTGTGACATATGAGTTTGCACAGGGATGATGATCTTTGACAAATTGAACCACCTAGTGGTGTTTATGAAGGGTGTGTGTTGTGGAAACACCACCAACAACCCTTCCTTTAGGACAAAGTGAGGCAAGCTTCTCAAGGCTTGTTTGTTTACAACTGTATAGTGGTATTTGTGGGCCTGTAGCCACTCATTCTCTTGGGGGAGCTAAGTACTTCCTCCTTTCATGATTTTTTTTGCTTCTGTTGGATATACACCATTCAATCCAAGGATAAGTTTTTGGGAAATTTAAAGAATCTAAATCATTAGTGGAAAATCAAAGCAATAAAATGATTAATTATATCATTATCAATAACAAAGGTGAATACACTAAGGTTTGAAACATTTCCTTTTTATCACAGTGTCTCTTGGTAGAGGATTGCTCCTTATGCTCCAAAATAGAATGGAGTAGTTGAATAGAAGAATAGAGTCATTATGGAGACATGCTTCTCTCTGAACAAATGGAACTTAATTATGGGGGAACTAGGTTTTTGTGTAGCCTGAATCATCAATTGGACACCTACCTATGTTGCTCAAGATCTGATCTCCTATGTATTGAAAATAATAGCGAGAAATGGTTCCTTGTTTTGTGCCATAATCAAAGCAACCACAATGAGTTTCTCCTTTAGCATGCACGAGTTCCTATGAATTAGGAGCTAATTCCTAAAAAGTAGGACGTGTTCCTATAATTTAGGAAGTGTTCATGAAGCAGTTTACTAATGTGTCAAAGTGGAAGGCTAAGTTATCAGTCTTCTGTGCGAGTTAATTGAGGAAAATAACTTGTGGTTGAGTCTCAAGAGATAGGACGAGTTGCATGAGCAGTTAACTCATGCTAACTCAATCAATCATAAAAATCATTCCTTAATTAGAAAATCGCTAAACTTAGCCATTCGAATTAGTATGCACAAGGTTGTGTGTGTGCTTGTGAGGAAGAGTGTGCAAGAGAAACTTGTGCTCATAATTATTGTGAGGAAGAGTTCCCTTGGGCTGTACGCATAGAAATAGGAGGAAACTCCTATTTAATAGGAGCACCTATTGCGAAGGGATTTAGGGAGCAGATCAGGCTACAACAAGCGTGTTTTTCAAGCCTAGGCAAGGCGGGGAGAAGGGTGTATTCTCTATTGAAAATAGAGTTGTATTATAAGAGATCATTCCTCAATTTTCATCAATAATATTCTCAACAAGCAAAGGGTTTTCCTAGCTGGGTTCCCTAGAAAAAATATTGTGTTTAATTGTGTGTGAACGTGTCTTTAATTCTGTTCTATTTCGCTGCAAATTTGAAGTAGAGAAATTCTGTGTTTCAGTGAAAATAAACTAGTTTTTAGTTTTTAGATTGTTCACTATAGCGGTTGCAGAATTTCAAGGAAATTCTGCATGGTGTCAGAGCTCTTGGAACAAATTTAAGAACAACACCAGTTCAAATCTTCAAGAAGAAGGAATTCTGAGTTAGGAAATCTGCAACCTCTATAAGAGTCTGTCCAAAGAGAGAAAGACAAGTTTTCTTGAGGGTTCTTTCTGTGTTGGAGTAGGCCTAGTTAGAGGAATTCGATGGCAAATTTAATGGCAGTTATGTGCATGTTCTAAGAGTGGTAATTCTCTATGGAAGAGGCCACAATATCTCTGTTTTGTTCAGAAAGGGTCAAGCCCTATTAGGAGTAGACTTGGGCATGTTTTTTGTCTTGGAGTAGACATAATTCAAGGGCATAAACTGTTGAGAAATCAAAGCAAGAAAATTAGGGTTTGATTTCTCTTTCTTGATAATTACTTGTGAATTATGTTGGCTTCTTTTATTTCTTTATTAGATTATCTTTCATCAAGCAATTACCAAAGTGTGTATGCACAAAGATCACAAGAACACAAGAGACAAGATGTAGGCACTGTGCCAGGGAAAAACCCCTCTCCTAGACATAAACCAAACCTTCCCTCCACACCAAGTCAGCCTTCTAGATCTTTGACCCAGCAGCGACAACAATTTGTCCTCCAACGACTTCGACTAGGCAGCAGTTCCAGCAGTAGCAAACACTAAAAGACTTCGATCTCCCAAGAGAGGCACGAAATGGAGAGATACCACCACCAAAACTTCAATTTTTCCTTTCTCTGTCTTCTTGATCCAACTCGCACTCCTTTCAGCTTCCTTCTTCCACTTCGCACTTTTTCCTATGCAGTAGTAGATATCGAACTCGCTTGAGAAGTGATGCTCCAAAAGAATTAGATCTCCTTCCTTTTATAGGCTCCAGGTGAGGTCGAATAGGTCCCTTTGAGGCCGACTTGATCTCCTTAAGGCCGACTTGATGTGGAGGTACTCTAAACCATTTTTGACTCAAAATTAAACCTAATTACATGATTCAAAAGCCCAAGATGTGTCAATAGAAATCTGTAATGTCTAGAATAAAACCTAGAAGTCCACAATGGGGACTTAGACCTAAAATAATATGACCCAAGCATGAAACCCATGCTTTAATAAGTCATTTAATAATAATATAAATTCTCATTCTTTAATTCTTTTGATGAGTCGAATAAATATTAATTTATGAAGACCGAACCTAGTTACGATCTTCAACACTCCATCTTAACTAGGGAGGTATTCATAATATACAAATGGAAGATCTCAAGCTATGTGAACTATGAAGAGCTTTAGGCACCACAATGCCATGGACCAGATTCCTGACCAGGGGAACCTATCCATTGGTCACTCAACAGTTTGGGCACCGCAATGCCATGGGACTAGATTCCTAACCAAGGCAATCTATCAAAGTGGAACTAAGGTGGAATAAAGCTTTCACCCTCTATAAGTACTATCGAGCTTACTTACTAACCACCAACCTAGGGAACTAGGTACACATCCACCCGATGTCACCCTCCCTAACAAACATCAATGTAAAGTGCCGACCCGATGTCTTTCCAGGCAATTCTTCACTCACAAAGCCTCAACATATCTCTTCCAATTTAGCATCATCAGTACAATCAACAATATTTACTAGACCAAGCTTGTCTCTTAAATGTTCAAACTTCTTGTTAGGAAGAGCCTTCGTTAGTATGTCTGCTACTTGTTCATCTGTCGAGACATACTCCAATTTCACGATCCCATCTTGTACCAAGTTCCTAATGAAGTGGAACTTATTGTTGATGTGCTTCCTCCTAGTGTGAAACACAGGATCTCTTGACATCTTGATACAACTTTGATTGTCACATTTGATTATAGTAGGATTTAGAGAATTCTCGAACAAGTCTGTTAGAAGCTTTCTTAACCATACAAACTCCTTTCCTACTTCACATGCAGCCACATATTCAGCTTCAACACTATTTACGACAACGGGACCTTGCTTTCTACTCATCCATGAAACCATAGCAAAGAAGCATCCACCGGTAGTACTCCTTCCATCGGACTCACTGCCACCCTAGTCAGAATTTGAGAAGCCAATTAGGTTGACTTCCTTACTATTGTATTTTATGCAGTGGTGTATAGTACCATGAAGATATCTTAATATGTGTTTGGCAGCTATCCAGTGATATGGATTGGTGTCCTTGGAGTTGGTGCTCCTAAACACAAGGTTGGAACCTTGGATAAGATAGGGTTGGAGCCCTAGAGGATCGAAGTCCTCAAGAAACCAGGTCGAAGCCTGAACCAAAGGGTTGGAGCCCTTGAGGTTGGTGCCTCAAAATTTACAAGGTTGGAGCCTTGGTTGTCCAAGTCGGTGCTTGGCAAATACAGGTTGGAGCCTAGGAGATTGAAGATCGGTGTCTTCATCTAGGGTTGGAGGCCTATATATATTGTACTTGATTTATTGCAAAGAAGAATTAATAAAAACATTTATTCTTATTATTCATTTTGTGTTCTAAATATAAGTGATCTAGCTGGTAAAAATAACAATTGAAAAGAAACACTGATTCACCCCCCCTCTCAGTATTTCCAACAATTATGCTTCTAAGTGTCCTAATCGGAAGAATAAGGGGTTGAATAAGGATCATGTTGATGCATCAGCGGAGCTAGATGCCATTTTTGCCCAATTCGAGAAATATTTCTCTTTGATTACTTGCATGGCAAGCTCAACAAATAGTAGTATATGGTATATTGATTCAGTAGCATCCTTCCACATGACTAGGAACAAGAAGAGTTTCAACCACCTGAAGGAGAAGGACATGCAATTTCAGATCAAGCTAGGAGATGATGGCATGTATGCAACTAGATGAGTTGGTATTGTCGGTTTTCAGAGGGAGTTAGGTAATCCTCTTCATATCAGAGATGTTCTCTATGTTCCAGGTTTGAGGCATAATCTTGTTTCGGTAGCTACCCTTGAGGACAAGGGATATGATATCATCTTCAGTAGAGGTAAGGTGTACCTCCAACACTTAGCTTCTGGAAGTAAAAAGCAGATAGGTGTGAGGGTAAAGAGTCTCTATAGGTTGCAGGAAGAGACAGGTGCAGCCTTGAGCAACAAGGCAGGGAATGCACAGAGTAGAGAAGTGGTGGTTGAGTGAGAGCAGGATAGAGCTTTCAAGATGGAGACTCAACTAGTATCTCAGTTCCAGTCTAAGCTAGTTGGTAGTTGGGCTGTCCAGCAGGATGATGATGAGGACCATAGCCCAGGGTGAGTGGAGGCAACCACTTAGTTGGAGACTCCTAGTATAGGGAGAGTTTGAGCCAAGTGGGTAGAGGATTTGGTTAAAGGAGATCAAAAGGGAGTTGAGTCTCCCAACATCAAGAAGCAGACACACAGGTACACAGGGTACATGGCACTTTTGACTAAAGAGGTGGACTTGCAGAGTATTTTGGGAATGAATAGGTCTTCAAAGCAGGTTCCGCAGAAGAGAGCAGGGGAGCTTTTTATTTCAGAGGGAGCAACTGCAACAACGAAGAACATGGTAGTGTTGGAGGCCGATCCAGTTGGACGAGGTTATTCGAGGAACATCTTCCTCTCTAAGAGGGAGTGTTGAAAATAATAGCGAGAAAGGGTTCCTTGATTTGTGCCTTAATCAAAGGAACCACAACGAGTTTCTCCTTGAGCATGCGTGAGTTCCTATGAGTTAGAAGCTAATTCCTAAAAGGTAGGACGTGTTCCTAAAATTAGGGCAAATTCCTAAAATTTAGGAAGTGTTCATGAAGTAGTTAATTGATGTGTCAAAGTGGAAGGCCGAGTTATTAGTCTTCTAGTGTGAGTTAATTAAGGAAAATAACTTGTGGTTGAGTCTCAACAGATAGGACGAGTTGCATGAGTAGTTCACTCATGCTATCTCAATCAATCACAAAAATCATTCCTTAATTAGAAACTCATTGAACTTAGCCATTCGAATTGCCTTTAAAAGGAGGAGCGAAGGCACATTGTTACTCATTGTTTTATGAGCACAAGCTGGTGAGACAAAGCAATAATAGTACACACTATTGAAATATGTAACTAGGTTCGGTCTTCATAATGACATGTGTAATCATGATTTTATGTAATTAATGAAAAGAAGAAAAATAAAATTATTTTTATGTTATGCTTGAGACATGGGTTTCGTGCTCAAGGAATTTTGTAGATCAAGCTCACATTGTGAGCTATTAGGTTTGGTCATTAAGTCATAAAGTCTATTGAGTCATTGCCATGTATTGAAGACCCATTTGGGCATGTTACATATTGTAAAAAGAAGATTTATTTGTGTCATTAGAGTCAAAAACCCTCCAAGACCTTGTCACAAGTACTCAATCAAGTCGACCTTCCAAAGAAGATATAGATCGTTCTAGAAGGAGATGTCGGCCTAGGCATGAGGATCACTATATAAAGGAGGACTCGGCCTCACTTGGAAGAGTATCCATCAAGCATCCGAAATAGAAGAAGAAGTGCGAGTAAAGGGTAGAAGGAGGCCTCTCATCCAGCGAAGGGGAAAAGGAGAAGATCAAAGTGTTTTTTTTGGCATTGTTTCTAGGTCATCTTCCTCACGCGTGTGACTGCAATTAGGGTTGATGCAGTAACATCACTTCAGTCCTTGAAAAATCCAAGAAAAGAGTCTCCAAACAAGCATTCTTGATAGCCAAGATCACTAGGAGAAGTGTCCAAGTCAAGCGAACGACAAGAACCTTACCAAACTCCTCCAATTAGTTCACATATGCGAAATTCTAGTGATTTCAGGCAGGCCGAAAATTGCAGGTCTGTGTAAAGAGGTCGAATTTCAGAGAAGCCGAGATCCAATGTGTAAGAAGCAAGTTTGTCAAGAGTTGACTGGCAAGAGAAGAAGTTGTTCAAAAGGTCTTGTGACTTGGTCTTGGAGAGGTTAGTAGGTCAAGGGTCTTGGTCTTGGAACTCAACAATTGAAGATTCTATAAGAAGAAGAATTTGATGGGTTTTCCTCTCAAGCTTGGAGAGGTTTTGGCCCTAGATGATAGCCTACATCTGGTGTCATTTGTCTCATTGTTCTTTATGGTTTGTTAGCTGTTTGATGAAGAAGAACACATAAAAATAATCAAGTAAAGAAGAACCTAATTAAGAAAATAAAAATTCTTCACTAACAGTTATCATTGCTAGAGAAATCATCTCATCTATCTGCCCCAAATTTCTCAACACACACAAGGTTGTAAGGAAACTGCTTAGAGTGTCAAAACCCTAGATCAATCAAAGAAGAATCCTACACTAGAAGCATTCTTGGGATCCTCGCTCAACAGATCATCACAAGGAAGGAGACCTCAAAAGACTCTTATCTCTACTCAAAAGAAGATCGAAACATCTCGAAGTCTACTCATCCAAAGGAAGTACGGAAGCAGCTGTTGGCATCATCAAAGGATTCAAGGTGATCTCCCTCTGTTTAGAGTCAAGGATCATTTTTGAAGAAAACCATCTTCATCAAGAAGAAGTTTTCAATTTCCTATATCATCATCAAACTCGAGAAGGCAACAGGTTGAAGAAGTATCTTCACAAGTAAGTATATTTATGCCTACATCTGAATTTGTCAAAATGTCTTTTTGCAAGGAAAGCAACAAGTTGGTTGGGGCTTCAAATTTTCTTGCATGGAAGAAAAGGACATATTTGAACCTCATAGAAAATCAGGTCATGGAACATGTTAAAGGCTCAATCACCCAACCTCGAAAAGAAGATGCTCAAGCACTTGCAAGGTATATGAAAGGGGAAGTAAGGACTCGAAGGATTCCCTATGTATCTCATTGAATCCATTAACGATCTCCTCATTCCCTATGTATCTAAACTTGAAACATCAAAAGAAATATACGACAAACTTGTAGAGTTGTTTTCCGTAAGCACTGTAGGAGAAGTAATCTCGTTAATACAAGAACTCTACAAGATGAAGATATCAAAAGGAGGAATAGCCTCATACTTTATGAGGGTGTTTGAAATAAGGGATCAACTATAAGAGTTGGGAGAAATAATGTTTGACAAGGAGATGACTACCATAGTATTAAATGCAGTACTTGAGGAATGGGGTAACTTTACAACAAGCATTTATGGCATGAAGGAAGCTACTCTGTTCAAGGATCTATGGTCACTATGCAAAATTAAAGAAACCAGGTTGAAGGCAAAATCTGAGGTAGGATCAAATGAGCAAACTCAAACATATGCTGCTATGGCAAAGAGAAAAGGGAAGTTTGGGAAATTTGGTCCTCAGAAAAGAAAGAAGAATATGTCAAAGGTTTAATGCTACAAATGTCAAGAATATGGGGCACTACAAGAGAGATTGTCCTAAACTCAAGAATGACAACAACAAAAGAGGAAGAGAAGAAGCCTATATCACTGAAGAAGTGGAGGAAGCTGAAAAGAAGAAATCCAAGAAAGAGGAAGTAAAAGATCTCTACTATGATTGAGATAGTCTTCCTCATCTAGTTCTTTTCAAGTCTCTCAGATGTTCATTGTCGACAATGGGAGCCAAAAGAACCTCATCTTAGTAGAGGTCGTTAAGCGACTAGGCCTACCAACCACACCACACCCGCAACCATACACCATCGAGTGGCTCCACCAAGGACGAGATCTTCGCGTCAACGATCAATGCCATCTTCCCTATAGCGTCAAACCCTTCACGGATAAGGTACTGTGTGACGTTGCTCCTCTTGAAGTTTGTAATGTATTATTAGGCCAACCATACTTGTGGAAGCATCATGCTGTGTATGAGTCAAGACCTTGCACCATTATTATTACTTTGGGTAGTAAGTTATACAGATTACCGGAGGTACCCCTACCTATTGCATCTCTTTGATCTCTGCTAAGCAATGTAGTAAGGTCATCTCCCAGACTGAGAATTTTGTTTTCTTTTTGATTCATTCTTAAAGTAAGGGAAAGATCGTGGCCACATTCGTGGCCCCCATGAAGGGTTCCATTGCGCAACAAAAGCAGGTGGATAAGGTCGTGGAGGAATAAAGGGACATCTTCTCCTCGCCCACAAGGGTACCTTTGCACTGTCAGGTCAAGCATTCGATCAATTTGGATCCTGGAGCACCTTTACTCAATCGACCGATATACTACCGCTCTATTACGTAAAATGAAGAAATCAAGCAGCAGATCTAGGAGTTGTTGCAAAAAGGAGGGCACATCCGACCAAGTTCCTCACCTTGTGGGAGTCCGATTGTACTTGTACAAAATAAGGATGGAACCTGGAGACTCTGCATTGATTATTGGACACTAAATAAAATCATCGTCAGGGACCGGTATTCAATCCCACGGATTGATGAGCTTCTTGACAAGCTCAAAGGGGCCAAGTATTTCAGCAAGATCGATTTAAAGTCTGGTTATCACTAGGTTTCAATAGAACCTATGGATGTATGGAAGATCACCTTCAAATCCAAGGAGGGCCTTTTTGAGTGGTTGGTCATGCCTTTTGGGTTGACAAATGCCCTTGCAACTTTTATGAGGCTAATGGATGACATGTTGTAGCCCTTTACCAACTCGTTCGTGGTTGTATATTTGGACGACATCCTCATCTTCAGCAAGAGTTAGGAAGAGCACTTGCAACACATTGAAACCCTGCGACAACATAAATTATGTACCAACTTGAAGAAATGCACCTTTGGCATGAAGCAGGTCCAATTTCTAGGTTCATCATTGATGAGCAAGGTACGCATTCAGGATTGGCCAGCCTTGACCACTCTAACAGAGCTTTGCAGCTTTTTGGGTCTTGGAAATTTTTATCGGAGGTTCGTGTTGGGATTCTCTCATATCACTTGGCCTTTGAGTCAAGTTACCAAGGGTGGAGCGAAATCAAAGTTTTTTTGGTCCGAGTCCCAACAAAAGGCATTTGTTGAGTTGAAGCACCGCCTCTGCTCTGTGCCAGTACTCACATTGCTAGACTTGCAACAACCATTTGAAATTGAGATAGATGCCTCTGACTATGCTATTGGTGCAGTTCTCACCCAGAAGGGCATCTGGTGGCCTATCACAATGAGACACTTTCCAACACAATTCAGAAATACCCCACCTACGATAAGGAGATGTATTCCATTGTGCATGCTTGCCAACAATGGAAACATTACATTCCGGGGAAGGAGACAATCATCCACACATATCACCGACCCCTGCAGTTTATACAGACCCAAGGGAAGTTGCAGAACGATCACCATTAGAAGTGGTCCACATATCTGCAACAATTCCATTTGAATATCAAATACAAGAAGAGCAACACCATTCCTGTTGTAGATTGCCTCAGTTGGCCATCGGTTGTAGCATTGACCACTGTTCTCAACTCTTGTGGCCATGAGACCTCTGAATGGCTACAACTATATAAAAATGATCCATTGTTCACTGCCACATACGAGATGCTAGTCAATGGCAAGCAAGTTCCAAACTTCCACCTCCATGATGCATTATAATTTATTATGCTACGTGGGCCACCTATGTATTCCTTCAAGCGAGCGTGCTAAATGATCCATTGTTCACTGCCACATACGAGATGCTAGTCGATGGCAAGCAAGTTCCAAACTTCCACCTCCATGATGCATTATAATTTATTATGCTACGTGGGCCACCTATGTATTCCTTCAAGCGAGCGTGCCAAGTTGATTTGGGAGGCACACTACAGTCGTGTCACAAGACACTTTGGTGTGGAGAAAACTGTGGTCATACTACAAAACTATTTTTATTGGCCAAATCTCCAACAAGATGTTGGAAAATACATTAGATCCTGCACTACTTGTGCCATTGCCAAGCCAACTATTAAGACGTAAGACTTGTATACTCCTCTGCCTACTCCAAGCTGGCGTCGAGAATCCATCTCCATGGACTATATGTCTGGAATTCCTTTTACCAAGCATGGCAACGACTGTGTATTTGTGGTCGACGACATATTTTCTAAGATGGCCATATTGGCTGCCTACAAGAAGAGTATCACAACAGAGGTCACTCCTAGACTCTTCTTTTAACTAGTGTGGGTACATTTTGGGATCCCACAGACCATTATATCAGATCGGGATAGTAGGTTCCTAAGCGCAATTTGGTCGAGCCTTTAGTCAGTGTTGGACACTAATCTCACCAAGTCAACTGCATTCCACCCCCACACTGATGGCTAGACAAAGGTCGTCAACAAGATGATTGTGCACATACTACGCATGTACAATTTTAAGCATCTGCGGACATGGGATGAGAGTCTTCCCTATGTGAAACACAGCTATAACGGAGCTCTCCATAGCTCGACTGACCATAGCCCTTTTGAAGTGGGCCTGAGATTTCAACCATTATGTCCCCTTGATGTTGCACTGCCTTTTGCAACTACATAGGAAGAATCTACCCATGTTCAATTCGAAGCTGATAAAGCCACCAGGTTTATTAAGCACATTTAGCACATCCGCCAACAGGTTCACGACATCCTGGAGAAAGATAATGCCAAATACAAACAATGACATGGTCAACATCGGGTGCGCCATAAGTTTCAGGTGGGCGAAAATGTTTGGTTACATCTGCAGAAAGAGCGCCTCGCTGGAGCCCATCGTAAGCTTTGACCACTCCAATATGGGCTTACATCATCACCAACGCTGTGAGAGACAACGCTTTCAACCTTAGTCTCCCCCCATTCCTTGGCCTGTGTCCCATATTCAATGTGGACTGCCTTCGGCCATACTTTACACCATTGTTGGACACATTAGACATTGCTGAGCAGTTGACACTAATCGAGCTCAACCTAGACTGCATTGAACAAACCACAATTGATCAGATCATGGACACAGATAAAAAACACTCGCAAACAGAGGATCCAACTGTATCGAGTTGTCAAAGTTGGCGAACTCCTGCACCAAGGCAAGTGGCTCACCAGGGACCAAGTTCAGCAAAAGTTTCCCTATCTCATGAAGGCATTCAATGCAATGGGGACCATTGCTTCCTAAGAAGGGAGGACTGATGCAGGCAAATATTTGTGGTCACCCGTCTATTCCACTTGGACCTCCACCATTGTTTCTTTCAGTTTCCTTAGTTGTAACACAATTTATTATTTTTTGCAGTTTTTTAGGTCCTGAACTTTCAGAGCCATTTTGAGGCCCTAAACGATGGTTTTTTGGAAAACAGGCAAACCCATTACTTACAACAACAGTTTGTGGTCCAAAGTTGTAGTCTCCGGATAGATCTTTCTAACGAGGTATTGTATGTGTCAAACGAAGATTGTATGCCAAAATTATGACTCCGAGAAGTTGATGTACCAATTTACCCCAACAGTGCCCACATAATTTTGGCTTTTCATCTACTAGGGTTAGATTTTTTGATGTTTAGGGTTTTCCATTATTTCTCAATAATAAATAGGCATTCGAGCCTCATTGTAACACAACTTAGAGGCATGTAGCTGCCACATTTCTTCTCAGAGATAAGATACCATCGCTCGAGCTAGTTTATTTCCATTTTGCATGTAAACAATTTTCAATATTTTGTTATCAATAAATTAAAGTTCAGTTTTCGCTGTAGCTCAGTTGTTTTGTTTAAATCTGCAATTCATTTCATTCCTGCATAAATCTCGATCAAAAGGCTTGAAAGAGGAGGTCTAGGGTTTATCTCACACGTATCTCTTAATTCATACAAGTTACTATTGTTCTCTTTTGGGACATGTTTCGCGCTCCCTTCTAGGGTAAATAACCTTATTTTCTATATTGTTCATTTCTTGGTTGGAGGATTTGTTCCATGGGAAGCCCTTCTAGTGGGATTTTGGTTCTATTTCTTGTCTTGTTTTGATGCTAGTGTCGTATCCTTGGTGTTCCTAGTAGTCAAAACCTCAAACATTGAGATACCAAATCAAAGAGTGGATATAGTTCCCTGTCTTTGACTCTTGTTTAAAAAGGATCATATCCTTGTTCCAACAATTTACAATCAGTTTCACCAAAAAATTATTTCTCAAAATTTATTGTATTTTTTTGTAAATTTGTATTTAGCCTTAAATATAAAAACCTTAAATAATTTATATACTTCAAAAAAATCCAAATTACATATTATATAAAATCCAAAAAGTATTTCAATAGTGAATTTCTTCACTAGTGGTTTAAATTGCATTTATTGATTATTTCATTAGACAAGTCACCACGAAATCACATTTTGGGGAAACCCTAAAGCCCTAAAGCTGTACAGACCCTTTATTTTGCTCTATATTGCTGTGCTAAAATTGTTTCCAAGTCTTTTAATGCTCATTACAGGTTTTGAAAATCATCTACAACAATTAGAAGTATTTGGAGGCAAACCCTTGTCTTGGGATATGTGAAATTCAAGATAAATTCTCTTGTATCCATTCTAATTGATCTAAAGAAGTCCTCCATTGATTATTCATTACTTTTAGATCATATATTGGTGGTCCAAAACGATTTGTAGGTCTGGTCAGTCATTTGGGCCAAGTCAATTTTCAGCTCTCATGGTTGTGGGCTATTTTCTGGGTAGTTTATTTGTAGATTGAATATCTTTCTAAATATTCATCTAAATTTGGTGTTTTTGTGGTCATTGGTAAGGGCTTTAATAGTACTAACATTTTCAATTAAGTTCCTTGAGTTTTAGGTCCATCAAGAGTTAATTCTGAGCCCCTAAAGTAGCTTTTTGCTTGTTGTCTTGGTGCAATCTTCAGAATCACAAAATTTACAGGTTTGAACAAGTGTATTTTCTTCTTACAGCCACATAGAACTGATACAACATTTCCAATTCATTTCCTATTGTGATAATAAGTCTTAATACTCAATTTGTGGCATTTTCCAAGCCTATTCCATTAAATCAGATCAGCGACCTGTCACAGTGATAAACCAACACTTACAATCTCTAGTTTCACAGGCATCTCAACCACACGCCCCTCTCAGGCATGGATCACTTTAATCTGTGGGTGTTTTCTTGGCATCACACCTGTTGCAATCCTTCAACAGCAGCTCCCTTTCACAAGAAGCTACCCTTTCCATACATGGATCGGATGGTTTCAGCTGTACTACTCTGATTTCTGTAGCCAATGTTTGAGACAGCCCCCTAAGCCAGAAACTTGCCTCAAAAAATCAAGCATTTTCCTGAGGATAACTGGAAGTGAGTTTGGATTATATTGCTAAACCTCAAGGATCAAAGTGTGTGGAAACATTTCATAATATCCTCCGGCACTTAAGTGAGAGCAAGATTACTGGTATCTTGCCAGCCCTTATCCACCCACAATGGGCAAACATGTCACAAGTTGGATTTCAACTTGGGTGGGGAGGGTAACAACCTCTCCTCTTAACTACCCAAGCTAGATCCAATTGAGAATTGTTAATTATATATTAAATAATAATTAGTATCTATTAATTATCAAACTGGAGTATATTACATTGAAGTAATAATGAGGAGCAAGCTGACAGTTCTCAAAGTTCTTTTAATTGACATTTTATTTCAGATTAGTTTAAGTTGTCCACAAAAATGGAGACATTATATTAAGGAAAATGCTTAAACCTTAACTCTACAATTAAATGTTATGAAACTTTAGTCAATGTGCCATAGGTGTTGTTTGGGTTTTGCAAACTTTAGCTTTGAAGCTGTATTTATGAACATTTCTGTTGATAGATGAAGAAAAATGCTTATTTTTAAGTGTCACAGAAGGAGGATATACTGAGTAAAGGTCAGCGTGTTCCCTTACTGAAGCAACTGAGTTCAAGTAGTCATCAGCGCCATAAAAAAGTTGTAATTGCAGGGAAGTACCCTCAAAATGTGGACCTTCCAGCTGATTTGCCACAGTCTAAAAAGAAGCCATTTCCCATACCTGTGAAGGAACTAAGACGTGCTGCAAGGGAAAGACAGAAGAATAAGAAAGGACGACCCAGAAGACCTATTGGACCTCCAAGAAATGGCTTACTGGTTCCAGAGCTGATCCCTGTTGCACACAAGGTTTTCGAAGCAAGAACACAGCTAGTGAATGGTGTTGCGGAACTGCTTAAAGTGGTACCCGTTCATGCCTGCAGGTGAAAATTTCTTCTGAGTGTGCTTAAGTTACGTTTCTCACACTTTTCATGTTGTTGCTACTTTTTGGACTGCATGTACTGAGTGGAACTAAATTTTTGAATGAATGAACAGTGCTACTTTTCTTTATTGCTCTTGTTTTGTTTCTCTGCAGATAATTGAAGTTTCTGATTGTAGTGCAGACATTGCTCAGAAGTGCATGTTGGCCCCATTGGTCATCCGTTTAAAACTTGTAAGGGTTACAATCATGGAGCTCGGAACTCACTTCACGAATGGACCAACTGTTTTCTTGAGGACATTATTGTTCCTGTTGAATCATTTCACCTTTTTGACCGCCTTGGAAGCCGTTTGACCCATATAGAGAGGTTCTCAGTAGAGAGGATACCGTCAGTGGTGGAACTTTGCATTCAAGCAGGCTTAGATTTGCCTCAGTTTGCAACAAGGAGGAGGGTTGACCCTGTTTATTATTTTGGAAAGCAGATGTTTGATCCTAATGAAGATGAAGCAATCTATGATATGAAGAAAACAGAATCAAATGAGTTATTAAAATTTTATGAGCCATCCCAACAGAGCAACAACAAGCTTCTATCTTCTGAGGAAATCCAGAATTTAGCAGAACAAACTTATCAGGCATGGAATACCATGAGGCAGGGAGCTAGGAAACTGATGAGAAAATATGGTGTAAAAGTTTGTGGCTATTGTCCAGAAGTGCATGTTGGTCCCTTTGGGCACAGAGCTCGACTTTGCGTGGCATACAAACATCAACAACGTGATGGACGGCATGGCTGGCAAGCAGCAACTATTGATGACCTTATACCTCCAAAATATGTTTGGCACGTTCCTGATCCTCATGGTTCTCCTTTGAGGAATGAGCTGAGGCGGTTCTATGGTCAGGCCCCTGCTGTAGTGGAGCTTTGTGTACAGGCAGGGGCAGCAACACCTGAAGAATATAAACCCATGATGAGGCTAGACACTGCAATTCCAGATTCCTTTCAGGAGGCAGGTAAGGTTGCATGATACTTTTAAACAAAAGCCTGGCAATCAAATTATCCCGAAGGATTGGAAATAGTTCAACAACCTATGCGAGAGTTGAAAGCATGGAAAGTGGTTCTAAAATTTAAATATAACAGTAACCATGAGAGTTCATCGTTGTTTTTTCTTCAATTTGGGTTATAATTGGAAGAGTTGCAAGTCAACTTGAGCTTTGAGACGGAAATGCTAAAATTTCTACAGTGGCTGAGTTTTGACATTTAAGGGTATCATGGAAGGAGTTTGTATTGTTAATTCATTTTATTCTTCGCGATACCACATAAAGCATTTCACATCATTATAAATCCTACCGGTATTTCTTGTCTGCGCGGAGACTTAAATGATTTCCTCATTTGTCTATCAACTTTGGGAGGGGTAATGTATTAAGGTGGTTGCTGTTAGAAATGCAAATATGTAAAATACAATATCACGAAGGAAGTTCTATGAAATATTTCTTTAGACTTCAAAAAAACTTTTGCGAGCATTTTTTTTGTTCATGGCAGACTAATGTTATTTTTGTTTTATCACATGGTGGAAATATTAAAACTATTTATATCCCCAACTAGAAGTTTATTTGTCTTTCAGTGGGAGGCAGCATTTTTAAAATATAAAAGAAAAGCATAGATGTTGAAGGGTGTGTTTCTGTAGTTGTCAGAGATTACAAGTATTTCAGAATGGATATATTCAAGACCATTAACTTGGTATTTGACTGCACTGAGAGTGGTTCTCATACCACTTGGGTGGAAGAGATATTGTGATATCACGTGTAATGCTAACGAACTGGAAAAATATTAATGTGTGTCATCTAATGTCAGAAAAAGAAAAAAAAGAAATAACAAATGCAATAAAAAAATAATGAAAAAAAAACTATCATAGATCCATCTCAACCTTGGATCTTTTAAGCTGCAACAGTTCTGCACTTGCTTTTTTATGTACCCTCATGATGCTTAATAGACATATGTGGTTAAGATGGATATGGGCTACCCTCATGATGCTTAATAGACATATGGGGTTAAGATGGATATGGGTATCTTGAAACAGAGGTGGCCAATGCACCAATAACCATGGAATGTTTTTTTATGGAAGTAGCAGCAGAAAAAACAGGTAATCACATTTTTCTAATTACTAGTGCCGAAAGATATTGAAGTCTCTCTGAACAATCTTGTTTTCAGTTGAGTCTCTCTCAATCAATAGAGAACACATTCGGTAGAACATGAAGACCATGATAGCCTCGAAAGGTAAACATGTGAAGTATGTATATGAATATATAAATGAGTAGAGTTGATATGATATGATTACTGTTTAAAGGAATCTAGATGTTTAAATAAAGTCAGACCATTCACCTTGTAAGGTTGTCACTATAAGTAACTATTTAATCGATATAATTATATTTGTTTAAGCGTATCACGTGTCCTCTCTTCTTGAAATTCTTTGCCAAATCAAGTAGCATTTACCATATTCTATATCTATTGGGGATGCCAACATGTTGCATGGGATCAATTTGCTGAATCCATGAACTTTTCCTTTTGAATTCATTGTCTGAAACCTGCAACAATATTTGACTCGATGCTAACTGTCCAACATAAGAAGAAAGCTGAATTTTGTTGCTCAAGAAATGATGATTGTGGTGTGACAATTAAAGGAATCCACATATAATAAATATAAATGGAATAAATCAGAACGTTCACCTTGTAAGGTTGTCACTATAAGTAACTATTAGATTTATATAAATATGTTTGTTGAGGTGTATCACACCTCCTTGAAATCTTTGCCCTCGAAGAATGGCTGAAATTGCCAGATCCTCTGGCATTTACCATAGTATCAATGCTATTGGCGGTGCCAACATGTTGAATAGGTGCAATTTGCAGAAGCCGTGAACTTTCCCTTTGAATTCATGGTCTCAAACTTTTAACAATAGTATCAATGCTATTGGCGGTGCCAACATGTTGAATAGGTGCAATTTGCAGAAGCCGTGAACTTTCACTTTGAATTCATGGTCTCAAACTTTTAACAAGATAGATTGGATTCTAACTATTGAACATAAAAAGAAAACTGATATTTGGTGTTTCAAGAATATTTATTGTGGCGTGCTTGGATGTTAAACATTGATGACTTGAGACATCTTATGACAGGCAACAACATTTTCCTGTGTTATTTTCTCTCTGATCTCGATGCCAAGTTTAATGGGTTCATTGCCTTGCTACACAATAGCCATCGCCTAAATTTTAGCCCTGTAATCCACTGAAATAGGCGATTATTATGTCACTTGTAAAATATATTTCATGATGGCATATTGAATGAGAATTCAACTTGCCAAGATGGAAATCAGTGAATATGTGCCAGTGATAGATAGAGCTAACCCTAGTCATGTGGTGAAGCTGAAGGAAGTATTTACTCGAGGAGAAATAGATAAGTAGAAACCGAGTATGATTTCTGTATTGTATTTATTGTACAAGATTTTTTCTTTCAGAGTGGCATTGTCAATGACCACAATTTAGAATTTAATTGTGCCAAGAGAAGTGAGGTGCTTTGCAGCTTGGGTGGGGGCAGATATTCAACATTACATGCACACACACATTTGTGTGTACAAACACTACATAAATGAAAATAAGAATGGTTTCATTTTTCTGAATCACTGTACTGTAAAGAAAAAAACAAAGAAATACCTGACATAGTATTTATCTTACCATACTTGCACAACTATAAATAAACTAGCGCAGTTCCATTTCGAACTTGGATCTATTATGCATATAGAGGGATCTACTACATCTCATTTTTTGATCACTCTTCACAGTTAATAGATGTAAGGCTGACACGGATAAACATTAATATTCAATATAACATTTTTAAGGACAAAATGTTATTCCTCTACTGTTATTTTTTAGGATTAAATATTTCAAAACCAATTTATGTTGCAACCACGTGTGACCTTTTTTACGCGTTATTATGTTTTCTTTACATTTTATTATGCGGAACTAGAGGGATATAATGTTATGAATTCTACTACTCTTTAAGAGTTATATCTGCTCCTTTAAGAATTTAATCTCAACTTCTTAGGTTGTTGGGTTGCAAAGGATTCATAGCATAGGAGATTCAGTTCTATCATCACTGTTGTTAAAACATGGTATTTATTATGTTAGCATGTTCCAAGCAAGATTTATCTTAGAGGTGAGGGTGCATGTACTGATGTCACTATTTTAAATTTGAGTGCATGAGGCAAGTCATATACATAAGCAATCATGGTGTATGTGTGCAGGTCTCCCACGCAAATAATCTTCCCCATGTGTTGTGAGTTTAATACATGCTAGGCAAGGTCCCTTTTTTTAGTAAATTAAGTTAACCAGCAAAAAAATATAAAAATTACCAAATGTTGATGAAATAATAAATACTCTAAACCATACTACAGAAAATATAGTAAGGAATGCAATGGCATGATAGAATATGATTTTTATAACTAACAAATCAATATATCTATTCCAAAACTTATCTGCATGTCATAATAAATTCCACAGGGGAACAAGCTAGATACTAAGTTTTACATTTCTATAGAGAATATAAAGTTATGTTGATATAGATAAAATGAAGATCAGAGAAAATGATAAAACAAACACATTCTTCATAAATAAAAACTAAGGTTCCAATCTTTTAATTACTTTGCTGGACTTGTTCAATTTGACTGTAGGCAAGGAATCTTCGTAAACAAAAAAAAGGGTGGAAACAAAAATTACAATGACTGATACTCACCATTTACTTGATCTAAGTATTGAGTTCATGCCTGTGCTTTGAGTCACAATGGATACTTGAGATTAGACACTAAGTATCATTTTCTGTCAAGTATGAATTAGGTACCAAATATTGAGTCAATAGGGAATGTAGACTAGATTTTATTATCGATGTATTGAGTGTGTTTACAAGTGAAGAAATAATATACACTAGTCTGTTTTATTTTTTCTTCGTATTTTGCTTCATATAAGCTGAAAGGAGTATTACAAGTTTCATAGAGAGATCAATAAGCTTAAGCAACCCCCTTGCATGAATGAAGTAACCCTTGTTAGCTTTTAATATCAGGTCTGATTTATATTTTTTCAACAATTAAAGTTTATACGTAGAAATTATTTTGCTCAATAAAATTTTGAAAACTGCTAGAAATAAATACATTGGTATTTTAACTTACACATAAATATTTACAGTGGAAATAAATAGAAAATCATCCTCAAGAAACGATAGAAAATTCAGTCCAACAATTTTTCCTTCCCTTTATTAACTCGGAAAAATTAGGGTCTCAACCTACAGAGAATACATAGAACATACAACACTAAATGGAACCTGGATTTCAACCCCCTTTGAATTCCGGCCTCAAGAGAAATTTGACCCACTGAAATTTTAACACACTGGAAAAATATCGGTCGTAGAAAACTCGACTGCTCCACCTATAAATTGGCCTCCTTTTCTTCACTTGTGCGACCTCCTTGTGCACTAAGTAATTCAACCTTCCTCCTCTATGCAAACCCTTGGTTGGAAAACTAAAATTCTCACTGGTTTCAACCTCCTCCAAAGGCTCAACTTCCTTGAATTACTCCCCTAAAATTATGTCGTTGCATAGCTTACCCTTCTCTTTAGTCTCTGAGTGTCTCACTCCTTGTGAAAATCACTTGTGTCTTTCACCTCTCCCTTAGGCTTATTTTATAATTTCATTAAGCCAAATCCATAACCCTAATCTCTTAAGTGATGAATAGTTAAGATCAAATCCTAGGTATCACTTGACACTTAACATATGCAAAAGCCCCTTTTCAAACTAATAAAATCAACAACCCTTGAGGGAGAAACCATTAAACACAAACACTTTCATTTAATTAAGCTGTTGAGAGTGGGGGAACTTTTACAATTACACATGGATCCAATTGCTTTATTAATGCAGTGGGGGAATTTGAATGTTGGTGGGTGCCTCACAACTTTTATCATTGAATCATGACCTTATGGGCAAGGGGATTCATTTTGGATTGCAAATGTTATCAATATAATCCTTCATGTTATCAATATAATCATGAAGGATGATGAAATTAATTCTACAATGTACTTTGAAATTCAATAGATATAGTCTCAAACATGACCTCGTTGAAGCCTTAATAGACCTAAAAAACTTATGCGGTATTTTTGTTATCTCGGGTACCACTTTTGTTTTATGTTACTTTGGTTTTGAATTAATAAGTAAACCCCTATTTATTCATATTTTGGTTTCCTATCTTTCGATTGCATAAACAACCTAGAGAATTAATCTTATCTACTTCAACTTTGTTGCCTTGCCAATCGTCCATATGTAAATCAAGCAACCATTTCTTGGTTCACATAACTTTCCCCTAGTCTCAAATGAACACTCCAATTCCTAATTCCCAGGTGCACTACTAGCCATCCACATGTATGGTTAGAGATGTTTCCTCTGTTGGACCTCTCCTGAAATTCATGTAGTTCCTCGGTGACTTATTTGGCCAACTCGTTTCTTTGTACAAGCTGAGTTCTCTGGACAGAAGAATGACTTAAGGGCTAATAGACCAGGTTTGACCAGAATTATGTTAATGGTCAGTTTGATCTTGACTTAAATGTATTTCCTGTTAAACAAATCGATTTTTTTAGGAAAAGGTTGCTAGGTTTTTCATGTGGGTTTTCCCGGCTAAAATGCCCTTGTGTAGTTGTCTCTTTATAATCCTAGCGTCATTCTTGTTATACTGTTTACGATCTTCTGTGTAATTATTTAATGATTAATGTGAATGCAAGTAAATTTTAAATGAATGAGGGTAATTACCAGATAAAAAGATCCCTAAAAATCAACATGGTATCAAAGATTTTATGTGAAAGATAGCCTTATTTGAGGAAAAAGAAGCCCTAGTTCAAGTCAGAAGAAGTCAGGTTGTCTACCAGAAGATCTGCAACTTATTTAAAGAATACCTAAGTACTATTGGCCAAAAATTTGTTACGGAAAGTGCCCTAGTTTCTCTGCCAGAAGAAAATCATATTTTGCTTTAGTAAGAAGGTCGAAGTTCTAAAGGCTACAAGCCTAGAATAAACCTCAGAATGTTCCGAATCTCCAAATGCCCTCTGAACTTGTAAGCCGATATGCCTCAGTCCAAATATTAAAGAATCGAAATAGATTCATAGTCCATTACAGTGGGCCGAATTTATTTCAGGTCGCTGACCGAAAAACCTTAGGAGAAATCTCAGATCAAGGGCCTTGAGAAGGCAAGTTATTTTCCAGATTATGGACTATTCCTAATAAACCCAAGATCTGCTTTAATGTCTATGAAAGAAGGTCGACTCCCCAAGATTCCGACCTCACTTCATTAATTTGAGGACCGAATACTTCAACTCTTGAATAGGTCGAAATAAGGAGGATACAAAGGCCTATTCTCAGAAGGAGATCCAAGTAGTCCGAGATGATCAAACAAAAGACCAGAAAAGGTGTCCTCAAAAGTCTACCATAATCTACTTACATTGCTATCGTGTTAAGAAGACTTGCATTATTACATGAAGGCCGAAAAGAGGATCAAGAGCCAGAGGAAATAGACAAGTAATCTCAGTCCTAGTTTGACAAATCAAAGACCGAGGATATCTCAGTCAGGTTGCACAAGGCCGAAAGGCCTTATGACAATATCTCAGTCTGGTTGCAGAAGGCCGAAAGGCCTTATGACAATCTTAGGAAGGCCGAGAAGATCTCAGGTTCAATTGTCTTAGAAAAATCACAATCAATTTTGATGTGTATCCACTATGCTATTGGATCAAAGTTTTATAAACCATGGAACATACCTTGTTTTCAAAGAAAAATCCTAAGCACTAACTTCTGATGCTTCGTTCTAACATAATCATAAATATACTATGGTCGAGAAGCCTCAACCAAGGTCATATAAGCTAAGAAATAAGTCAATTAGAAGGAGTCTTCATGTTTGGATTTCATGTTTGAAGGAGTCTTAAACGACACTTTATTGGGAAGCCGAGCTTGTGTCACTTTGAAAGAAGCAATCCAAAGGAGTTTGAAAACATCTCTGCCTGCTAAGCCAACAATGCCATAAACCTTTGAATTATTGAAGGAATTGTACATGACTAATGGCAAGTTTGAATTTGAATTATTTTAAAGCACATCACAGTGATGGTTTGTTCCAAGAAGAGTATGAGGCATGAAACACAAACCTATACAAAGATTAGCAAAGGTAGAAGTATGTGGTTAATAACTGGAACAAGAGTATGTATCGTTAAAATTTTCATTTGAAGTGCTTGTAGATGATCTCTTGTCATCATAAATAAGCTTTGTTAGTCAAGACCAAGTATTGGTCTGAAAATTCCATATTGATTGATATATGAAGGATGAAAGATGAAAAAGTTTTGGAATGCTATATCTATGGCCAAGTGTGTTCAGGTTATAATATAGATCGAAATCAATAACCCTTGATTTTAGCATTACCCTAAATTTACAATACCTTAGTGATATATCTTGCATTGCACCATATAGATCTTTAGTAACAGGATTTAGTCTCTGAAATTCTCTTTGGACCTGAGAAAGACAAGAAAGGTTATTGATCATAGGTCTACCTGAAGGTCAAATTATTGAATATGATAAGCCTGACTATAAAATCTGCAAAATCTGTAGTTGATCCTCTTAAGATTACTTATTGAATCTAGTTGGCTCAAATATCTCGAGTTTTGTTTTTAGAAGGTGAGGTTGAGTCCCTCTTCAATCTCAAAAATCAAAGGCTCTCTTGATAAATTCATTTGCAGACTTGTTACTATGGCAAACCAAGGACATAAATGACTGAAGACATTGAAGGCTTGTTGAGTTCCTAGGCCCAAACAATTTTGTTTTTCTCATGATCAATCACTCCAATGATAGCTATCCACATGTACAAATGGAGATGTCATTAGAGAAATTTTGAGGTCTAAAATGGGTCTCAAATAAAAAAATGTACAACCAAAATCAACTTTATAAGAACCAATAGGATTCAAGAAGATGATGTCAACCTTGGGGATGATTCACCATTTTTGGAGTAAAAAAGTGAAAAGATAAAAATAAAATAAAATAGAAAAACAACTTTTTCAACTTATCTCCCTACGATTTTACTCAAATTCCTCATCCAAAGAGTACCCATGTTGCATATTTTCGATGGACCCCGCTACATGTATTTTTTTTCATGTAGCGGGGTCCATCGAAACTATGCAACATGGGTACTCCTTGGATGAAGAATGGGTACCCATGTTGCATGTTACTCAAATTACTCAAGGACCCTGTCGGTAAGGGGATTCATTTTGGATTGAAAATGTTACCAATACCATCATGAAGGATGATGCAATTAATTTCATAAACTACTTTGAAATCCAATAGATATAGACTCATTATATTGCATTGTTGAAGTCCTCAACAAACCTAAGTAAAGTATGTAGTATTTTTTTTCTTGGGTACCACTTTTGTTTTATGTTACTTTGATTTCAAATTAATCGGTGAGCCCCTACTAATTCATATTTTTGTTTCCCATCTTTAAGTGCTCTAATTTTCGAAGCAACGCATAGTATTGGAGTTATCTACCTTCAACTTTGTTTCCCTGCCACTCATCCATATGTCAATCAAGTGCCCATTTCTTGGTCAATGTACCTTTCCCCTAGTCTCAAATGAGCACTCCAATTCCTGATTCTCGGACACATTTCCAACCATCCATGTGTATGGTTAGAGATGTTT
Organism: Pinus albicaulis; assembly: GCA_034641835.2. Taxonomy (NCBI): domain Eukaryota; kingdom Viridiplantae; phylum Streptophyta; class Pinopsida; order Pinales; family Pinaceae; genus Pinus; species Pinus albicaulis. The sequence continues at coordinate 1,201,178,127 of CM076570.1, forward strand.
CCTCTATTGGACCTCTCCTCAAATTCACATAGTCCCGAGCGAATTATTTCACCAACTTGCCGCTAGTCATCCGTGTGTACGCTCAATGATGCCCTTGTTATTAGTCATTCATTACTAATCGACCAATGGGCCTTTCCTCTGATTCTTTCCTAGGCATCGACACATATGATTGTTGGAGCCTTTGTTGGAGCATGCACTTCATGCATATTTCTTATTCTTCTAGAGGGCTTTCCTCTAATTTCCAATTGGCCATCCATGTGTATATTTGGCGACGATTCCACTATTGTGTGATCCCTTTCAATTCTAAATGATAACCTTCAATGCTTTAGCTCCAATTCATTGCGAGATGTCCACGTGTACAAATTTACGGGTTCCTAGGCCAAAAAATATGTTACTGCTCATGATTAATCACTCCAACGATATATATCCACATGTACAACTAATAATGCCCTAGCTTAGTGAAGCAAAGTAGCATTCCCACCCTCCCACCAACGAAGCTCTATGTTCTGAGCCTCATAATGTGCAAATAATATTCTACCCTTATCCTTGGTCCCTATGCCTCAAGATACATTCCTTTCCCTAAGTGAATGACCTCCTCATTACATTCCTGAATTGATGGTAGTCTAATGCTCATTGCACACTGACTTTGATCTCATGTGGCATGTCTTGATCTCATATCCCTAATGACAAATCTCTTCATTCTCCTCACTATATGAACAAGTAATGTGAGCATTGCATTAATCATATGATTTGGAAACTTAAAGGCTTGTTAGTAGTAAGACATGACTTATCTCACATTAAACCAAGTTGCCTCCCACATATTATTCTTTCTTTCTTGGGTAAGGTCACTTCAACTATATTCTCTAAGAGTGAAAAAGAACATCTAGGAAGTGATAAATCACAATAATTAAATATGTTTGCATAGGATAGGGTAGAATTAAGAAATTAAGAAGTATATAAAGGAAGACGTGCTTCTGAGTGAATAACGTATGTAAGAAAGATCAAGATAAGGATTATAGAACATTTTTGATCCTAAAAGCTTGATCTCTAGTTTATAAATTTCTCGTTGATCCCTTTCCCTTAAAATTCTTTGATAAGAGGAAATGATACTCCCAATATGTCCATTTTCACTGAATCCAAAAATTTTCAGTCCATATTCCAAGCTAATGTAGTCAAGATGTGCCCATCCCAAAATCTCTCTTGAGTAAGCCCACAAATAAATTTAGTCGGTGGCATTGGTATTCCAATATAATTGAAAGGAATGAAAAGAAGTGGAATGTGAAGTATGCCCCCTTGAGTTTGTAATTAGGATGTGGGATATTGTCACCTCATCCAAAATGAGAAGCTCCACACTGATATCCATGAAGGGATGGTATGAGTGACCTTGTGTCCCAATTTCAAAACACAAACCTCAAATTTGAAGAGAGAATCAAGAGGATATGTTTTGGTGTTTTTGTATTAGGTAGGATGGCTTGCACGAGGGCATAAGGCTCTTTGATAAAGAGTGTGGTTATATTTAGGCACCTCTTAGTGTGACCTTTAAGGAGGGGAAAGAAGTTTAATGATCCATGCAAGTCCAACATTGAGTATTGGAGTTAGTTGTTTTAAACTTCCTCTTGCATGCCTATCAGTGTTTGATCGAGCCTCGAGTATTCATCTTGACTTAGGATCTGTAATGACTTGTGCTTTTCTTTCAGTCCTAACAATTATTTCTTATTCTAGTTGAGAGAGTAGGATGACAGAGTATAAAAGAGATGAGAAAGAATCCCAATCAAGGAAAGAAAAATAAAGAGTGGGAGAAGTTGATGACCAAGAAGTGACAATGCATGGAAAAAGTAGTTGATCAGATCAACAATGAAAGAGTTTTTTGATGGGCACACTTCACCAAGAATGAAAACCAAATATTTGAGCACATTATTAATTGGTGTGACAAAGTATGAGACAATGACATGTTGGATGCATCACTGCAATACTAAGATATGTAACTGATCCCAACATGCCAAGGAAACCACATCGCCAACACTCACAACACAGCTACCTTACTTCCGTTAGCTGGTCAAAATTGTTCATGACAATTACATTTCAAAACTTAGCACCAACTTCAATTTCATGATTATATGTTCTCGGATTCGGGGATATGGGAAATATTTTTTAATACTATATATATATATATATATACATGGGTTGTGCAATGGAACAAAGGATTAAAAAATATTGTATTAAAGGGAATTAAAGTTTATTGTAACAATTACTTTTCCTCCATGATCAATATTGAGAACCTAATTTATCAGCCAAGATTTTGTAGTCAAATTCTATTTATCTCTTGGAGTATTCTGCTAATACTATGTGTTTCTTCTACATTCATAGATTAGTTCAATTTCTTTCCTTTCTATTTCTTAGACTATTGATGCAGGAGCATCTTACCTCCAAATCAAAATACCTTTTGAATAAACTAGGGGTTTTCATTTGCCAAGGGAGTTGGTTTCCTAATTGAGTGTAATTATTTATTTAATTGCATTTTCCAATGTTTTCAAGAGAAATGTACATATGTGATGAAAATGAGGAATATTGTAACTAGATCTCTTTTTTAGAAGACATATCTCGAGAATATTTGAGAGAGTTAGAGAGAAATGAGGGAAGTTAGATCGTTGAAAGATTTATGGATCAAAGAATCCTAGAATAGGGGTTTAGGTGAGGATTTTGTGGTTATGAACCAGAATATAGTTCAAAATATTATGTATAAATATATAGCTAAAATAGGATCATGTGTGCATGGGGAAAGAGAGAATCAAGAGGCTTTAGTATGGCTTTAATGCCAAGAAAGGGCCATGTAATGTAAATATGGCGAGAAGGGCCTCTATAAAGTATTTATGTACATATATTAATAGAGGAAACACTTTGATGCGAATGTTTGATCTATGTGCTTAGATTCTGGTCATTCTCGAAGTCTTGGTATAATACGAATTTGATTATGTGTATTATGTTGAATTCAATATATACAGGTTAATTGCAGGTGAATCAAAGCTCAGGTGGAATTGCACTAAGAGAAAGTGCCATCAAAAGTACGCAGAGGCTACAGGATCATTGTTTAAAGCTCACGAGGGACAACACCTCAAAATGCAATTCAAATATAGAGGAATTGAATGCATAGAGGAGAGTCACAGAGTAGTGTAGTGGAAGCACGGTGATCCTCGTAGATTGAAGAACCAAGATGAATCAACGTGTATAAGTTGAAGAAGATCAGAGAATTGGAGAAGGACCAAATGACGAGTACAAAGGACGAGATGGTAGCAGAAGCTTGATATGAAGAGGAGTGCAACACTTAGTTTTTTTTTAAAGTCTCGACGGAAGCCCGTCACTTGACAACGCTGGGAGATGAAACTTGACAGGCTGGGCTGGAGGCTTTGTCCTCGAAGGATAAGAGAACATTTTCTTGACAACACTAGGCCAGAGGTTTTATCCTGGAAGGATAAGAGAACAATTTATTGACAATGTCGGGTTGGAGGCATTATCCCAGAATGATAAGAGAACAATTTATTGACAACGACGGGCTAGAGGCGATATCCCAGAAGGACAAGAGGAGTGCTTAATAAGAATAGGTGGGTTGATTAGGACTGGGCTAAAGTGCGAGCCCAACCAATCACTAGGAGTTCGGGATTGCGTGGATTATTACATGTAGTGGAATGTGGGCCAACCTAGATGGGAAGAGCCCAAGACTTATTTTAATAGTGAGTCAGGTATCAAAGGAATCGAGCCTTTGTAAACAGCGAATGTGGGAAGCAGCGGACGTATAATCCAACAGAACAATCAATGTCGAGACAATACAAGTGGGCTAGTCCGAGAAGATTCAAGACCGAATGTTTCGTAAATTATGAGTTAAGGGATCGGGCAGTGATGATTGAACACATGGTTATAAGGCATGGTTATAAGGAGAATGAAGACTAGCTTAAGGCCGACGAGACAATGGGGCTTTCTAAACTTATAGGAGTGAAGCAAGGCACTATTATAAAAAGTAAACAAAGGGCCGAGTTTCATAAAGGGCTTTGAGAGAGGTATGCACACCTATGTTAATAGGTAAGTGCCGAGGCCACGAGTCTTGGAAAATATATAGAAAGGGTTGATACCCTTCAAATCCTCTCACTAGAAATTGGTTTATAAAAAGGTTTACCCATTGAAATCCTCCAAGTGTAATTTTTAATAAAGGTATTTATATTTCGTAAATTGTACGTTGTTATAGAGGGTTGAAGGTGTTGAGAAATTAGGCTTTTTATTAAAATTTCTCTTTCATGATAATTATTTCTGATTTCGTTATGATTCTTTCACTTAGATCTTATCTTCGTTAAATTATTACATTATTCATCAAGTCAATTATCAAATGCACAAGAGACACAAATATTTACGCTGGCAAGCCAGGGCCAAAACCTCTCACTCTTGGAGAGGAAAGCCCGAAAGTAATTCTCCTTATAAATATTCAATTGACGAGTACCATAACCATGAAACATACCCTTGATATGTCTCCAAGACCCTTGTTATTGCTCTTCTAGGCTTCTTATGTTGATCTTCCTTTCTGTCACTATTCTGCACCAACACTAGGAAACTCGGCCCCTAGTCTAATAACCTAGATAATGTGTTTCCCTCCTTGATCCAGTCACGGTCTCCTAGAGATGTCTCCTTGGCCTTCTTTCTTGATGCCCAAGACAAAGCTCTATGTCTCGCTGTAGTGACCTTCCTTCACGCTGTTAGGACTGAGGCTTACATGCACTATATACTTTTGAGTTATCCGAGATATAGTAATCAAGTAAGAGACCCGTTTTACCTTCTCCTTTCACTCCTTGCAAGGTCCTTGTATTTCACTATCAAGGAACCTCCTATTTGCATTGTAGTTCAGATATGTGACCCAAAACAAAGATCCGAGACTACTAGCCCAAAATAGAGACCTGAGAAGATCTCTCTTCCTTTGCTGGATAAACTTCTTTCCTCGTTGTATTGTCTTCTTCTCTACATACCAAACTGCAAAATTGTCTTCACTATGATCTCAGACTTGTCTGAATCCATATCTCAACAATGAGGCTGCAATCCTATATATAGGGTCTGTCTCATTACCCTAGGCCGACATGATCATCGGTGTGTAGGCCAACATGATCATCTGTGTGCAGACCGAAATGTTCAAGGATACTTCTATCATATTCTAAGCCGAATTTGTGGATCACATTGGCAAGGTCTTGGAGCATACAAATACATCAATAATTTGTCCCTTTACAAGTGTAACATCACTTCATATACATGACTCTAAATTATATTTATGACAAGACAAAAAACTCCTAAATACATCAAGAATAAGTCTTTGACCTATAATAAAAGCTCCTTGCTCATGAAACCCATGAGGCAAGCATTACAAAATATATTTTATTATCTTTTTCTTCTTCATTACATAAATTCATAGCTACAAGTCATTATGAAGACCGAACCTAGTTACAATTTTCAACACTCTCTCTTTACTAGGGAGGTATTCATAATGGTACATGGTCACTCTCAATATGAAGAATATCATAAGAAGAATCATATTTGTAATCCCATCTATATAACATCATATCAACCATCATTTTCATGACTAACAACTCCATCTCTCCATAAGATCTTTGAGTTCAAATGCTGGCGAGACAGTTGATGAATAGACACCTACATCATTGTATCTCTTGGATCATACCCCACCCGGGTTTACTCAGGGTATGTCCACTAGGACTATTCTTATCTTGGATTCCCAATCCTCAAAGAATATCGGTCATATACGACTACTCTTATATTGGATTCCCTAATACATCCTCAAGAGTATCAGATGCCAGATGATTACCCAATCCTACATTCTGCCTTCCCAGGTGAAGAAAAAAATGACATGTCTATCTATCCCTATCAACTAGGGAGGGCATATTACACAAAGGGATGTACTAATTACTATACAAGGAATGTACCTAATCTCCCTCTCGACTTAGGAATTACCAAATTTCTTCCAAGTAAGAAAATTATTATGAGGCTCCTTCTTAATCAGGGACCTGCAACAACAATGATGAAAACACCCAACTTCTCATGAAGAAATCCTTTCTTCAATGTCATGAATTTATTTGTTGTTGAGGAGTCTTCAAATTTGGGATCTCTTCATACGGCATAAATCATCCATCAATTTCATCTAAGAGTCATGTCTTCTATCAAAAAGTGATCCATTAGTATTTTCATCTGATCTAGCTTCATGTCATGTTGTTTTCTTTCGAACCATATTTCATCCAAGGATATTCCATCTTGCCATATGGTTATGAACTTGTGGAAGACATATACTTCCCTTTGGTAGCCCTGCATAAGCTCATCAGATATTATTTAGTTATAAATATGAACTTTTAAATCAAAAGTTACCTTAGTGATGACCTTTCACCATGACATCTTCTTGCGGGCATCGACATCCTTCATTACAAATTAACACATATCCTAAAGATATGTATTGTCAAGGGTCTCCATCTTTTCTAGAATTCTATCAGAGTCTACATATCTCCCCAAGATATTTTCTAGTCAAGTATTCTTGGCTTCCTTGGATGTTGACTTCTTTTGATCATGGTTGCATTTCCCACGATCTCTTCCTTTCTTTCTCCACACAATTTTATTTCATTCCCAGGAGCTTCTAATATGAAGTTCCTTGATTGTGTACAATTACTTCATATTCCATATGAGGACATATTATGTTGATTTCATCTGGTGTGGATCATGCCTTTTTGACAATTTGTGCATCGGAGGAAATTCTATTTTTCTTTGATCATACTTCTAAAGATAGAAGTATACTACATGCAACCACATGACATGAATTACTAGCATCCATTGTAAGCATAAATATACATGTACCTCATCTCTTTTCCTCGAGTTATCCCGCAACAGTTTTCCTTAGAATGAAAAGTTTCATTCTCTTGATCTGCTTCATCAATATGTCATCATATCCTAATCCCAAAATTTTGCAATTAGAATTCTCGATGAAACCTTTTTCTTTATTTCTAACCAGTGAATCCAAAGAGGATTCCATTAGAAAATGTCAACACCTATTTCCATATTGATTATTGAATGACGACCCTTCATCTAGATGACTGCCTTATAAATATTATTTTTAGTGAGGTTCCCAGGAGACACTTGTCTCATAGCATAGTTGTCACATAAATGTGTTACAAAAATCCTTCTAAGACAAGTGCTCCTCCTTCAATGATTCCATCATGATGCCAATTATAAAGTGATGTATCTATCTAATATACAATGATTCCTAACATGCTATTTTACAATTGATAGATACCTCTTAAATATGAAGATGATCTCAATCATAATAGAGATCTTTCAGTTCTTCTTTCTTAGGTTTCTTTGAATCTGGTTCTTCCATTTCTCCGGCGACATGGACTTCTTCCTTTTTCCTCTTGTCCTTATTATATTTGGAACAATTCTTTTTATAGTGCCCAAGTTCATTGCATTCATAGCGTCGTATCTTATCCATGTTTCTTCTTTTCTTCTGAGGACCAAACTTACCAAATCTTCCCTTCCTTCTTGATATGGCAGCATAGACTTGCTTTTCATCATTTGATCCTGTATCAATTTTAGCTTTTAATCTAGTCCCTTATATTTTACATAGAGACCATATATCTTGGAATGGTGTTGCTTCTTTATTCCCATAGATACTTGAAGTGAGGTTTCCCCATCCCTCTGGTAGATCATTCAACACCACTGTAGTCATTTCTCTATCAGACATTACTTCTCCCAATTCCTACAGTTGATCTTGTATTTCAGAAATCTTCATAAAATATGAAGTGATTCCTTACTCTCTTGACAACTTGAAATTCTATAGTTCTTGTCTCAGAGATATTACTTCACCTGTAGTACTCACTGAGAATAGCTCCACCAATTTGTCATATATTTCTTTTGAAGATTCTAGTTTTGATACATAGGGGATGAAAGAGTCATTTATGGATTCTATAAGAATCCTCTGGGATCTTATGTCTCCCTTCATGTATTTGGCATGTGCTATAGTCCATGAATTCATTCTCAATAATATTTAGATCCGTCCTTTTCTTCCATGCAAGAAAGTTTGAAACTCCAACAAATTTGTTGCTTTCTTTGCAAAAAGACATTTTGACAGATTCATATGAAGTCATAAAGATACTTACTTGAGTAGATGATTTTCTTCTTCTACTAACTTCCTTGATGATGATGATGTAAATAGTAATGATGGTTTTCAAGCTTCTATAGTTGTAATTTTAAGAAGAGCGAATCAAATTATCCACAGTGTAAACAAAACTTTGTTGATGTTTCGAATCCCAATGGAGATCCATCTTCAAGACAGATTGTGAATGAATGTTGAGAGGAGAACATACCAGTGATAAATAGTGAAATAAAAACCTAATTAACTATAATTAACTAAAAGCGCCGACCAAATATTTTTTAGTTATTAAAATTAATACTTAATATTTTTGCAGTTATTATTTTATTAATATTACTAATTTTTAATAAATCATTAATAATGATTATAAATATTAATAATAATTAATAAGTAATTAATAAGTTTCATTATAATTATTAATAGCTAATTAATATGATTTAATACCAATAATTATTTATAATTTATTTTAAAAATAATTGTCTAATTAATATTTAACAATAAAAAAGTTAGTTAATCTTAATTATAACTAAGTCTTTGCTTTTTAAAATTTTTAACTTATTAATAATTAAAATATATTATAAATATTTATCTAATTAATTTTATTAATATTTCTAAATATTTCTAAATAGTAGTAGGAGCTCCCTCTTAAATAGACTTCTTCAAGAGTGGTGTAAAGCAATAGATCACCTTGGATCCTTGATGATGATGATGATCAATGATGGCTTGATGATGTTTCCAATAATGTTGACTTGGCTTCAATCACAAGATAACTTTAGATTCATTGAAGATATAGATCACTTCCTTGATCTTTCTGTTCCTCTTGAAAGGACCTTGATGTATAAGTTCTTTAAGTAAGGTCTTTCGTCTTCTTGAGATAGTTTCACCAACTTCATTGTAGACTACTCCTTGAATGAAGGTCTTTTTCCTTGGATCTTGGATTTTTCCTTTTCAATGAAAATCTCTTCTCTTGATTCTTTCTTTGAAAACTGATCTTTGACCTCCTTTCCGAAGATTGATCCTTGTGTCTTCTTTCTAAACTGCCCTTTCTTGTCTTCAACACCCTATCTCTGATACCATGTTGAGAAATTAGGCATTTTATTAAAATATCTCTTTCATGATAATTACTTGTGATTTCGTTATGATTCTTTTAATTAGATCTTATCTTCGTTATATTATTATGTTCTTCATCAAGTAAATTATCAAATGCACAAGAGACACAAATATTTAGGCTTGTAAGCCAGGGCCAAAACCTCTCCCTCTTGGAGAGGAAAACCCGAAAGTAATTCCTCTTATAGATCTTTAATTGACGAGTACAATAACCATGACATAGACCATTGACACTATTATGTATCCAAGACCCTGGTCACTGCTCTTCTAGGATTCTTATGTTGATCTTCCTTTCTGTCACTGTTTTGCACCAACATTAGGGAACTCGGTCCCTCATATAATAACCCTAGACAATGTGCTACTCTCCTTGATCCAGTCAAAGTCTCCGAGATATGTCTCCTTGGCCTTCTTTCTTGATGCCCAAGACTGAGCTTTATGTCTTGCTGTTGTGACCTTCCTTCACACTGCCAGGACCAAGGCTTACACACACTGTATACTTCTGAGTTATTCGAGATATAATAACCAAGTAAGAGACCTGATTTACCTTCTCCTTGCACTCCTTGCAAGGTCCTTGTCTTTCTTTGTCAAGAAACCTCCTCTTTGAACTGCAGTTCGGATATGTGACCCAAAATAGAGATCTAAGAGGATCTCTCTTCCTTTGCTGGATAGACTTCTTTCCTCGCTGTACTGTCTTCTTCTCTACACACCAAATCACAGATTCGTCTTCACTGTGATGTTAGACTTGTCCAAATCCATGTCTCAACAATGAGGCCACAGTCCTATATATAGGGATTGTCTCATTTCCCTAGGCTGACATGATCATCTGTGTGTAGGTCGACATTATCATCTGTGTGCAGGACGACATGTTCAAGGAGACTTATAGCATATTCTAAGCTAAGTTTGTGGAGCATACAAATGCATAAATAATTTGTCCCTTTACAAGTGTAACTTCACTTCATATACATGATGCTAAATTATATTTATGACAAGATGCCAAACTCCTAAATACATCAAGAATAATTATTTGACCTATAATAAAAAATCCTTCCTCATGAAACCCATGAGGCAAGCATTACAAAATATATTTTATTATCTTTGTCTTCTTCATTACATAAATTCATAATTACAAGTCATTATGAAGACCGAACCTAGTTACACTTTTCAACAGAAGGAAGCACCTTTTGGTCGAGATTTGGGCACTGTGGGTTTTATTAAAATAGGAATTTAGAAGGCCTATAATTGGGCATGCATCAAATATTTTCTTTATTCAAGAGTTTTGCATGTTATTCAGATTATTCTGAGTGGTAACCTCTTTTGTAGGGTATATAATCGTTCTGTCTTAAAAAAAAAAATACATTGCTCCTCGGATCCCACGAAGGACTATTTCAAACATGGGATTCTAACGGATCCATGTGATAAGAACCTTTGTGTTGATGGATTATTCTATACATGTACAATTTCCTTCACATGTTATATTAGCTACATTTTCCTTTCCTAGCTTAGCATAAATTTTCTGTTTAAAATATATTTATTCCCTTTTTTCGTTATTAATTTCAAATTCCAAGTTGTCATTTTGTAAATATGGACTAGTCTTGTTTGCTGAATTACAACTTCCTCTTACCGTATCTATTACTCTATTGTTTTTCTCTTTTTTTATAGATTAGTTATTGCATTGTGATTTAGAAAATATGGAATGATCTTATTTAATGAAATGCAATTATTCTATAGTAGTTCATTGAATAATGTGTTTAGGGTTTTCTTCAAGCATTCTAAGTTCTTTCTTTATAGTTAAATTCCATCAAAATTGGTCACTAGGCCACATAATCGAGAGGACTCAACTATCCCAAATAGAGGAGAGTCTAATTGGGCCTCTCTTTTGTGTTGAGTTCCTTGAGTTGCTTGGTGGTACATTTCTACCCTTCAACAAATCTTATGATGAAATAAAGAGGGCTTGATGTATCAAAATTTTTATGGAAGATTTTGGCAACGAAAATGTTAAGCCCAACCATAAGAAAGTGAAGCAGAGTATGGAGTCCCAATTCCCCAATATTTTTTTTTTCCAATGAGCCACATGCCATTATGCCCAGACCCTTGACATCTTACCGTCACTCCTCTCCTTCCTCAACCGACCAGGAGAAGAGTTCCCAGAGAATGAAAATAAATTAGATCTTAGTTCATAATATTGACGATTTCATAGATTTGTCTTTTTGTGACATGCATTACCCTATGAATTAGTCTTCCATCTCTTGTAGGCCTATCTAAAAAGGAATGATCTAGAGAGGAAGAAAATTATAGATATTATCTATTTGATAACGAGGACGTAGGATTGAGTCCTAGGGCCCTTGAAGTTAATTTTTATTCTAAGGATAATATGGTAGATTTTAATTAGCCTTAGTTCACTAGGGACATAATCATGATCCCTATCACAACTCACAATTTTCCTAAATATTACAGTAGGTTATTGCCAAAATTTGACCCATACATCTTTAGAGAGATTGAAGATCACATAAAAACATGTATCCTAGCCATGGATTTGATGAATGTCCAACATGAGAACATCATATGCTGATTATTCCCATATAATTATGAAATTAAAGTGTCCACATGGTACTTTAGCCTCCCCGTTGGAAGCATCACTAGTTGGTATATTTTCCAATCTATTTTTCTAGAGAAGTTTGGAGAGCTGATCATGTTTGTTGCCTCATGTTAGAATTCATTTCCTTGACAATGGATCCTGTTGAGAAATCTATAGGGAAATGGTTAGAGTGATTTCTCTTTCTTTGATAACTGCTTGTGATGTCTTTTTACTTATCTTACTTAGTAGATTCTCTTATTGTTATTATGTTATTGTATCATCAAATAACTAACAAAACAATAAGAACAAGAACACAAAATATAGGCTACAAGAGAGGGCCAAAACCTCTCCACTTGAGAGGAAAATCCACAAATCTATTATCTTCCTTATAAATTATTCAATTGAAAAATTCCAAGACCTTTAGACCAAGACCAATACCCTCCAAGACCAAGTCCAACCTTTTCGGATGTTGTGCTTTCCTTTTTCAAGTCAACCTAATAAAATCTCTTCTAGTAGCACAACTTCGACCTCTAGCTTCAAAATTTCGGCCTTTACTGCAGACCTGAAATTTTAGGCCCTCTTACAGTTATTGCTGCCACGCATGTGAGCTTATTTTAGCCTCCTAGGGCTTCCTTAGAACTTTCCTTGGATTTCTATGAATTTTGGAGCTTGAGGATGGCTTCTTATGAACTTCACTTGACCTTATTACCTTCTCTTTTTCAAGATCGAGCTTGTAGAGGAAAACCATAGATCTACTGCAGAAACCCTAGCCTTCCTTCGCATGTGTGAGAGAGAAATAACCCAAAATCAAGTCTTATTCATCCTATTCCTTCTTCATTTCTTTCTTCTTCTTCTTCCTTCGCTTGAATGAGTGAGAGATGAATGTGCTTCAAGGAGGTCGAGTTTCCTCCTTTATATAGGCTTCTCAAAGGTGGACGTGTCTCCTCAAATTAGGCTGACTTGCCATCTTCCGACTTAATCTTGGAGGGAATTTTGAAAAAAAAAATACAAGTTACAATGTGCCCGAAGAGGTCTTCAACTTATGACAATTAATATTTTGACTTCTTGACCTAGGACAAACCCTAGAAGAATTCAATGGGTGGTTGACCTATAAAATAAAAGACCTTGAGCATGGAACCCATGCTCCAAAAATAATAATAATAACTTTCTTTCATTTTAAAATTTACAAGAAACAAAAGTACATTTCATATTTATGAAGACTGAACCTAGTTACACATTTTTCAATACTCTCTCTAACTAGGGAGGTATTCATAAATGGTACATGGAAATTCTCAATCTGAAGAGATCTCATAAGAAGAGTCAGATTGGTAACCCATCTATATAAAATCATATCATCCAAGATTTTAATATATTAAGTCCTTTACTAACAACTCTATCTGTCCACAAGATTATAACACAATGCTGGCGAGACCAATGATTTATAGACACCATCTCATTATCTCTCAAGGTACATACTCCTCCCGAGTGTTCACATAGTATGAACTTCCTTGGACTATTCCTAACTTGAACAACTAGTCCCAAAAGAATATCAGTCCATGACTACTCTTATCTTGGATGCCATACCTCATCCTCAAAGAGTATAAGATGCCAGATGCTTACCCAATCCTCCATTTTGTCTCCCCAAGTGAAGACAATAATGATGTGCCTATCTCTCCCTCTCAACTAGGGAGGATACATCAACAAAACCAAGCTTTTTTCTCAAATACACAAGCTTCTTATTAGGAAGATATTTTGTTAAAATGTCAGCTACCTGCTTATTAATGGAGATATATTTTAGTTGCAATACACCATCTTGTACTAGCTTCCAAATGTAGTGATACTTGTTGTTGATATGCTTTGTATTTACATGAAACACTGGGTCTTCATACAATCATATACAACCGATGTTATCACAATGTATCATTGTAGGGTCCATCGGTCCTTCAAATAGGTTGGATAGCAGCTTCCTCAACCAGACCACTTGTCTGCTTATTTCAAAAGCTGTAATATACTCAACCTCAACACTACTCAAATCAAATGTATCTTTCTTTCTTCTCATCCATGATATCATGGAGGATCCAAAACTGAAACCCCCTCCCGTAGTGCACCTTCCATACTTCTCACTGCCTCCACAGTCGGAATTTGTATATCCAATTAAGTGGACATCATTCCTCCTATCATATTTAAGGAAATAAGGGATGGTTCCTTACATAAATCTCAGTATATGTTTTTCTATTATCAAATTATCATGCTTAAAATCCACTTGGAATTGACTGAGAACAATAACTGCAAAACATATATCTGGTCTAGTATTCACCAAGTACATTAGTGAGCCAAGGATCCACATGGCTTGATTCAAAACTCCTTAGTATTTGCAAGTTTGTGATCATTGGAGTTGTCATTGGTTTGCAATGCATCATGTAAAACCTCTTCAACATATTAATCACATACTTCCCTTGACCTAGATAGATCTGATCATGTCCTTGCTAGACTTCCAGTCCCAAATATAAGTGCATCAACCCTAGATCCTTCATGTCAAATTCTTTTTCTAGTGCTTCTTACATTCTTCAATTCGACCTTCCACACATGTCAAGAGAAGATCATCCACATGCAGAAGAATTATTACCAGATCACCCTTCACAACCTTAATATAAAGGTTCGGATCAATAGAAATATTTGTGAAGCCTAATATTTGAAGGTATGCATCCATCCTAGCATACCATTCCATTGGTGCTTGCTCAAGGCCATATACTGCCTTCTTCAATATGCACACATATGCCTTTATGTATTTAACTTCAAATCCCAATGTTTTTTCTATATAGACTTCCTAATCAATTGTGTCATTCAGGAATGCAGTCTTGACATCCATTTGGTGGATGATCCATCCCATCAATGCTGCTAAAGAGACCAATGAACATATAGTTGTATACCTTGATGTTGGAGTAAATTTATCTTCATAGTCAATGTATTCTTGTTGAGAGAAGACCCTAGCTACAAATATTGCTTTATATTTATTAATATTTCCATATGCTGCATGTTTGATCTTATAGACCCATTTGGAAGTTACCATAGATTTGTCTTCAGGCCCAGGTACGATATCCAAAACTTCATTTTTCATTATAGATTGATATTCTTCATTCATGGCAACCTTCCATTCATGGTGGTTGACAACTTCTTCGAAAGTGGATGGATATGATTGTATTAGTTTTGTAATGTAGGCTGCATACCCATAGTATTGTTTGGGCATCTTGCTCTCCCTGAATGTACCTTGAGCTTCTCCATGAACTTTTGCATCAAGTAGTGTAGACTTAAACCAGTTAGGTCTCTTTCTAGTTTCGGGGATAACCACAAGTTGTATAGGTTCACTGGGACCTTCATCTTCATGATTTGATTCTTCTTCTTTCCTAACCAATTATTCTTAAAATACTGGAAGTTTTTCATCATTAGAGTCCATAGGGAGATCCTTTGATTTCTTTAATGCAACACCTCTATCAAATATCAAATCTCGAATGACTTCTATTAGATGTCCTTCCTTTATTTAGATCCTATAGGCCTTAGAGGAGTTACTATAGCCAAAAAATGTTCCCTTCATTCCCGATGGATCCAACTTCTTTCTTTTGTCCTTAGGTATATGAATATAGACAAGACAACCAAAAATTTGGAGATGATCTACGATATGTTTCTTCCCAGTGAATACTTCTTTAGGAGTTCTGTTATCTAGTGACCTTTGGGGACTTTGATTTGAATGTATACAAATATGTTTGTAGATTCACCCCACATAAATTTAGGTAAATATTGAACATATAACATCACTTTTACACTTTCGTAAATGGATTGATTCTTTCGTTCTGCAACTCCATTTTATTCAGAATTATATGGGACTATCATCTCCCTCTTAATCCCAAACTCCTCACATAAAGTTATGATTTCCTTGGATGTATATTCTCCTCCATTATCAAATCTTAATATCTTGATTATCCTTTATGTAATGTTCTCTACTTCAACTTTGAATTATTGAAATTTGGTAAATACTGCATCCTTGGATTTCATTAAGTAATCCAAAGTTTTACTTGAATGATCATCTATAAATGCGACATAATATAGATGACCTCCAAGTGATTTAGGAGTCATAGGACCATAGAAATTTGAATGAATAAGATCCAAGATTTCTTTTGACTGTGAAGCACTGCTTCCAAATGGTCTCTTTGTCTTATTAACTAATGCACATCCCTTGCATACTCCTTCATGACCTTCTTTCAGTTTGGGGATGCCATCTACTATCGAACTTAGAGTTGGAAGAATTTTGAAATGGATATGAACAAATATTCTATGCCAAAGTTCACATGGGCTGATTTCAATGTGAACATAAGCTTGAGCAAGGGGAGCTAGTAACCTGTAAAATATTCCTTCACGAATCCCAATTACTCTAGCATTTTCTATGCTTGAGTTTTTACCCCAAACTGCAAATTTTCCATCAATAAAAGGCACTCTATTACCTTTATCTTCTAGAA
Organism: Pinus albicaulis; assembly: GCA_034641835.2. Classification (NCBI taxonomy): domain Eukaryota; kingdom Viridiplantae; phylum Streptophyta; class Pinopsida; order Pinales; family Pinaceae; genus Pinus; species Pinus albicaulis. Next base: position 1,201,194,496 of record CM076570.1, read on the forward strand.
TTGAAATGGAAAGTAGGTTCTTATACAAACCTGGAAAAAATAGGATGTTGTTGAGATGAATATTGCCTCCAATTTCCAGTTCTATCGAGGTTGATATGATTCCTATCACATGATAACTCTTATTATCACCAAGTTCTACAGAGTAATAAAAATTTCCTTTTGATATTTTCTTTAGTTTCTTATGATGATTGGTCGCGTGCCTTGATGCTCCACTATCAATTACCCAAATGTTCTCATCTTGAAATGTGCCAGTGAGTGCTGAGAAGAGTCCTTCATCCTTTGTCTTGGTCACTTCCTTCTTTGGAGTAATATGAGATTCCATGCTTCCTGGATATGTTTATTGAGATGACTTGCTACCTTCGAACACTTCTTTAGAACCTTCTTCAATGTAGTAGAGATATTCATAATTCCCTTAGCCAACCTTACCTTAGATAACATGTTGAGAAATATATAGGGAAATGGTTAGAGTGAATTCTCTTTCTTTGATAACTTCTTGTGATGTATTTTTACTTATCTTAATTATTAGGTTCTCTTATTATTATTATGTTTCTATATCATTAAATAACTACCAAAACAATAATAACAAGAATACAAAATATAGGCTGCAAGCTAGGGAAAAAACCTCTCCACTTGAGAGGAAAACCCACGAATATCTTCTCTTCCTTATAGATTCTTCAATTGATGAATTCCAAGACCTTTGGACCAAGACCAATACCCTCCAAGACCAATTCCAACATTTTTGGATGTTGTGCTTTCCTTGTTCAAGTCAAACCCAATCAAATATGTTCTAGTAGCACAACTTTGACCTCCAGCTGTTTCGGTCTCTACTGCAAACCTAAAATTTTCGGCCCTCCTGCAGTTGCTGCTGCTACATGTGTGAGATTATTTTAGCCTCCCATGGATTCCTTATACCATTTCTTGATTTCTTTGAATTTTGGAGCTTGAGGATGGATTCTTGCGACCTTCACTTGACCTTCTTTCCTTGTCTTCTTCAAGGTCTAACTTGTAGAGGAAAACCCTAGATCTGCTACAAAACCCCTAATCTTCCTTCGCACATGTGAGAGAGAAATAACCCAAAATAAATTCTTCTTTGTCCTCTTCCTTCTTCATTGCCTTATTTTTCTTCCATTAGTTTAATGAGTGAGATATGAATGTGCTTAAAGGAGGCCGAGTTTCCTCCTTTATATAGGCTTCTCAAAGGTGGACACAACTCCTCAAATTAGGTCTATTTTCCAGCTGTCAAGGCAACTTGATCTTAGAGGGTATTCTGAAAAAAATAAAAATAAATTTCTTTACAAGTTACAATGTGCCCGAAGGGACCTTCAACTTATGCCAATGAATATTTTGACTTCTTGACCTAGGACAAACCATATAAGCACTCAATTGGTGCTTGACCTATAAAATAAAAGACCTTGAGCATGAAACCCATGCTCCAAAATAATAATAATATCTTTCTTTCACTTTACATTTTACAAGAAAAAAGTACATTTCATATTTATGAAGACCAAACCTAGGTACACATTTTTCAATAGATCCCACAAAAAAGGTTAAATAATTGATTCAAATATTTTTTTCCTACGTTAAACAAGTTTACGGAAGTAAAGAAACCTTTACCTAATTTGCAGGGAATTTTTTTCCAACACACTACTTGCCCCGATGCCCATGTGGCTAAAGTGATCAACCAAGGAAACCTTTCCAAATCTATCAAGATCAAATAGAAATGATTGGTTATAAGGAAAGTCATTTTAAGAGAGATCTACCTGGAAAGGGAGCCAACATGAATAGAGTTCCACCTAAAGCTAAAGAATAAAATGGGGAGTCCCCAAAAATAGGATACCTATAAAGAATGATAAATAGATTGACCAACAAAGTTATCAATATCAAAACAAATGTAAGGGAAATTTCATAAAATCCTAGGCCTTATAGACCTTTTATTAAAAGACCAAATCCACCTCCCCAAGTAATCGAGCCACCTCTGACCTCTCTCAACGTGGATGCGGATGATGTTTCTATGGATGATTTATACTACTACCATTAAGATAATCATTTGGTGAATACTTTACCACAAGAAGCCATGAATGTAGGATCCAAATGGTTCATAAATGAATATTGTCTCGAAGAACAACACTCATCCCTTCATGAAGAAATACCTTCTGAAACTTATTCGATGAAAACATTGAGGAATCTAAGGTAATGTTTAGAAGTATTTTTTTGAGATTAATATGAAGGAAGAGGAACTTGAAGCACCCATCCTAGGATGATATTCTTTGCAAAATAAAGGGCATGCTTAATTCCCACTAAACCCAAAAAATACTAGACTTGTGGCTGCAAATAAATGTTTCCCATTTTTACATGTCATTTTGTCACAATGAGGAAAAAAAACTCTAAATCTGGATCTCTCATTATCTGATGAACCCTTTTCAACATTCCCCTAAAAATATGGAAGAAGAACCATCTTAAGAAATACAAGAATCCTGGATTGCATTACTAAAATGTTAAAATTTGGCAGCCCAGTAATGAATTTGTCCTAGAAGAAATCATATCTTTTAGTTCTGTTTGAACCACATATAATAAAATTTCATTTCTAATAAGTCTAATATGACTTTCCAAAAATAGTAAGTCACGTCTCAATTTGGAAGTGACTTTCCAAAAATAGAAAGTCATGTCTAAATGATAAAGGATGATATTGAGATATGGAATCCACTTTAAAATCAAATAATCATGATTATACAAGTCAAGAATTAATATTTGCATCCTTACTAGTATTATTATTATTATGATACTATTATTTATAATATAGTATAAAGTCATTCACCTTTAACGGATTAATAAAAATGAATTCTCTCATGAAATAAGTAAATTAAATTGAGGATCTCTTACTTGGAAAATTGAACCCCTCTCTTCGAATAAAATAGTAACTACACACTTAAGAGAATGTAAATCTCCTCACTAATTCAATGTATGGAAAAAGTGTAACTCCTCATTAAATGCACTTGTATCTCCCTCATTCAATTCAATTTGTAACTCTCTCCAAATACTCTCTCATTTATAAGTGTAACTCTCTCTCTCCCTAATTCGAATTGTAACTCCTCAAGACATGTGAACCTCTCTCTCTATTCTTTGTGCTATCACCAAAAAATGATCGCCTAGCTATTTATAACTAGGTAGATCGAAATACACCATGTGAGTTTAATTTTACCATAGTAAAATTACTTTCACTATAAGAAATAATTTAATAAACCGCTTTTATTAAGCTATTTTCAAATAAAACCCATGAAAATAATTAAATAAACCATTATTTATTTAATTTTATCTAGGAATAATTATTAAATAATTGTTTGATAATCATTCCTTTTCACATTTTGCTAAATCACCTAGGAATAATTAAGCAAATAATAATTTATTTATTTTCCCTTAAGTCCATCCTTGGAATAATTGTTAAATCATTATTTAATAAGTATTTCATTTCACACCTTTCTTATTATTTTTGAAATGATTAATAAATCATTTAATTTTTTAATTATTTCTAAATAAAGATATTTAACCATTTAAAATATCTTTTCCCTCCAAAAATACAATAAAGTATTCCAAGCGGTTAGATCTAGATTTTGGTTAATAATATATTATTATTCTCTATTTTCTAGGTCAACCCAATACTTTTATGTAAATAAGATGATTTTTCATTCATTTTTCACCATTATCATTATCATCGTCACCATTATCGTCACATAACTTTCGAGATCTCATTTTTGAGTTCTACATTGTTTGGGTTTTCACACATTTGAGAGAGGAAGATTTGAATATTGAGGCGATAATGACATCAAAGGACCCATCCCATTGAAGGGGACTTATGACACTTTGTAATGCCAGGTGTCATTAATAAAATATTTTTCTTTCAAAGCTTTTCCAAGATTGGGTTATTACATTGATTTTATTTCTGCTGTTTGTTCTTTTAGATTTACATACATCTATCTTTTTGCAGGTTTTATCACATATTTGTTGTAGATCTGAAGTATAAGCAACTACAGTTATTTTTAGGGTCACTAGTCACTAGTGACTTAGGTGAGATATTTTTAGTACACCTTCCAAGAAATTTCATACTAACAAATGGCGACTCCAATGGTGTAACAATTCAGTTTCATGGGTGACTTTTGTTTCAGAAATTTCAGGGTTTTCTGTAGCTATTTTTAGCTTCTTTTTGCTATTTATAACTTTCTCTCCATTATTTTGTCAATGGTTACTGGTGGTTTTCTGGTGTTTTCCACAGGTCACAGGTACTAGTCGAGAAGAAGATGACAAAATATGGCGAGATCTGATGATCGATAGTTACAGGGAGAAAAACAAACTTTCAGCCCCAGAACGTTTCTCTGAGCTCCAAAACACACTTTTTGGCCTAAAAACAACGTTTCCATCCCTTCCAGGTCAGTTCCTGCGTTTTGAAAAATTTTCAATTTTTTTTTTGGCTTTTTTCCAGCACTGTTGGAGTGTTTTCTGTGTATTGGGTCAGAGTTGTATCACATCTGATTCAGTCACTCTTAGGCCTGGATACTCTTATTTTATCTCTTTGAGGAAGAAAAATCCCCCTAAGTTTTCTAATAATCCTCCACATTTTAAGAAGGGATTGGCTGAGTGAGTAGTCTAGGGTTTTCAACACTTTTACCTTCTGGATTGCTGAGTTGATTCATTTTATTTCAACCCTTTTTGGATAGGTTATTTTTCCATTATAACTCCAGTTTGAGTTTCCTCTTGCCTTCCCCCTTAGGATCCCCTTGAGTATACTTGGTTTGTTGAGCTTCTTACCTATCATTTGCAATAGATCTTACCTCTATTTTTTTTTTTTGTCTACACCATTTTCAGTAGCATGGAGCCTTAGATCCTAGTCCCATTAACATTAGATCTTGTAGGCCCTTTTTGTGTGTTTTGAGTAGCTTGTTTGCCTTTTTTTTTTTCTAGCTATTTGATAGCCTTCTTTGGGTAGGGTTTGTGCTTGATTTAATGTTTATTTTTCTGTCATATTTAAACATTTTATTTCAGCAACATATGAAATCACAAAAAAATTCTAAATTTACCTATCCACTAAAACACATTTTTCACACACATACACACCCTAAGCGAATGTGAGCTTGGTTAACATTGCCAAGCTAAGACTTTAAACACCACACTTAATAATCTAACACACATAGATTAAGCCCTCTTGGCCATCAAGGCCAAACAATCTGTGTATTTATGTGTAGGATTAGCTTCCAATAACACCCATTGATCATTTACATTGAGACATAAAAGTTGACTTTTTAGGGAGCTTAAAATCCTTCACCATCCCACAGTCAAAGCCGAAGTGTGTCAGAAACCTGATTGAGAGGGGGTTAGGCTAGGTCATTGTGCGAGTGGTTCTCCTCGGGGCTACCAAACCCATGGTAGAGAATTATGTCCATTGAATTATCACCAATAAGCCCAAGACTCGACCACCCCTGTTGGACGAAGGTAACCGTAGTGACCAATCTTAGGAAAACACCTTATAGGACTAGTTGTGGGAAGCAGTTGATTCTCTACCACACCTTTCTTTGGACAACTCTGCTTGCAGGGATGAGTATCTATTAAGTAAGAGGTTCTTTGAAAGGCCATCTAAAACAATATATTTAGAATTATTTGAGGAATTAGATCACCTTTAACATAGAGGTCATTTTATTTGATAGGACGATTTTTCTTGTATTAGAGTAGAATTATTGTATAGTTTTTTTACAATTGGCACCACTACACTAGGTGTTTTCTTGCTATTTGTTACTCTGATTTTCCTATCACCCTTTAGTCCTTTAGTATTATTTTTGTCTTGACATCATTAATGATCCTATGCTTGATGCAGATGTTCTATGCTTGATGTTATTTATGTAGATGTTCTATGCTTGATGCAACTTTACTTTTACTCCCAATATCAGAGAGAAATCACATAAAAAATAAAGTAAAATGCTGATAGAACATACCAGTAGATTGATAGAAGACAAGCCAGAAATATATAAGTGTGATGGTGTGTTACGATGGTCAACAGGATGCTTCAACCAACAAAGTCTCAATATGGTCAGCCAACCAGTAATATCACACAACCGTCTAGGACAACCAAACGATCAACTTAAAAGTCAATGCTGTCAATCAACGGTAAACGCAAACAGCACGAGCATCTAAGTCAACGTAAAAAAGTCAAAGTCAACGTCTAGCCTCGGGAATAGTGCCAAAAAATGCGGATTTTGGAAAATCAAACTTTTGGGAGAGTTTAAGGTTCGTTTGACCTTGCGTGACCAAAGTCAACGTTGGTCAAATTTTGCTGCAGAAACCCTAGACCGAAATCAGAAATGTGCTGCTGCTAGAACTCTCCCATGTGTGGAGAGAAGAGCCTCCAAGGTCATCAAACCAATCAGATGAGGAGAGAGAAAATGTGTGAGGATGAGTTGAGTGAAAATGTCCTCCAACTTTGACCAATATATATCCATCAGTGAGGGTGTGTGACACAACTGCTGGGACACAAAACCTTAAGGCCGACCTGCACATATTTTGAATAAATTCAAAATAAATGTTCTGCTCATCGAATAAAGATGATCTTTAGATCGATTTTGCACCTCTTCGAAAGAGGAGTCCAATGAAAATTTTGGTATCTTCATCTGAGCATCACAACACGGAGTTTGGACCTAGTTGTCCAAAATTAACACTCCCTCTCAACTAGGGAGAACTCCATCCACCTGTGCAATCCAAACATCGTGTGTCATCTCGCCGTACTTGCTTTGCTGGATTCTTTATTTCAGAACAGAAGTGGGTCAGTCACAAAGACATCATTCCCGGCTGAAAGATTCAGCCCACAGGTCCGAAACCTCTATAGCACTCACAAAGAGTCTCATACCAACCTGAAGTTGGTTTACCTAACTCGAAGTCAGTTGGAGGTCCGAAACATCACTATACTTGATTCCAGATCAAGTGGTTGGACCGTGCCATCCTAGATAGAGAGTACGGAAATCTATGATGCATCCATCAGTCTTTGCTACAAGTCTCTAGCTTTTCCCACGTCACTGGCCAAATGAGAGGTACTTCCTATGAGCCCTGAACTCAATGGGTAGGATGCATACGGGGCACAAATAATGAGAGGTGAACCAACTCAATCATCACAATGATGGGGAAGAAGCACACCAACAAGGTTCAACAAACCTAGCCCTGTGGTTGCTTATAGCTCTGAGAAGCTATCCCTAAAGCCCCCCAGAGCTCCCAAAGCTCATCGTCCAACATGACCCTTAGCATAGGGTCGTTCCACAATACCAGGATTCTCACGGAAGGTTTGGAACTTGACCTTCCCCAGGGGCTTTGTGAGAATATCCGCGACCTGCTAATCAATTCCTATATGATCGAGCCTTACGACGCCTCACTGTACCATATCCTGGATAAAGTGGTACATGATATCAATATACTTGGATTGATCGTGGAACATAGGATTCTCAGACACCTGAATCCCACTCTGGTTATCACAGAGTATCATGGTGGTATCTAGCACATGCCCGAACACCTCACTGAAGAGCTTTCACAACCAAACTGCTTCACAACAGGCCATACTCGCTGCAATGTATTTGGCCTCTGTGGTGCTCAAGGCCACCGACTTCTGCTTCTTTCTCATCCATGATATCGAAGCAAAACCAAGTGTGAAGCAGCATCCCGATGTGCTCTTACGATCCACCACACTGCCAGCCTAATCGACATCAGTATATCCATGGAGTGTCATGCTCCTGGAAGTGTATTTTAGCCCATGGTTTATCGTGGCCCGAAGATATCTCAATAGATTCTTGGCACCAACCCAGTGAAAGAGATGAGGCTCAACCATATGTTGACTCAAAGTGTTCACTGCAAAACATACGTCCAGACGGGTGTTCACTAAGAACATCAAGGCCCCTACGAGTTGACGATAATTAGTAGGATTTGCTAGCATAGGCCCAGCAGCACTGCCACTCAACTTCTTGAAATTGAGCTCCATTGGTGTCGACACGGACTTACAGTCCACCATACCAAATATTTCTAGAAGCTTCACAATGTATTTTCCTCGAGAAAGGAAAATATCGCGAGGTCTCTGCCAGACTTCCAGGCCTAGGAAGTAATGCATCAGTCCTAGGTCCTTCATCTCAAACTCAGCAGTGAGCTCCCTCTTGCACTGATGAATGAGAGGGTCAACACCTGTCACGAAGAGGTCGTCCACATACAACACCAGAATGAGAGCCTTTTCTCTATCAACCTTGAAGTAAAGGTTAGGATCAACATTACTACGGGTGGAGCCTAGCTTCATTAGGTAGCTATCTATCCTCTCATACCAAGCTCTGGGTGCTTGATGCAACCCATAGAGGGCTTTCTTTAACCTGCAAACATGGGTGTCCCGATCCTGGACTTTGAACCCCAGAGGTTTCTCCACATACACCTCTTCCTTTATCGCACCATGCAGAAATGCGGTCTTCACATCCATCTGATGAAGACTCCATCCTTGTGTAGCAGCAAGGGCTATGATAGATCAGATGGTGGTATATCAGGCCACAAGTGAAAACATATCATTATAGTCTATTGCCTTCTTTTTGAGAGAAGCCATGGGCAACAAATCTTGCCTTGAAATTTTTAGCACTTCCATCAGATCCATGCTTGATCTTGTAGAGCCATTTCGAGGTGACAACTGCTTTGTCCTCCAGTCTTGGAACCACAACCCAGACATCATTCTTCATTATGGACTCATACTCTTCATGCATAGCATCCTTCCAGACTTGATGCTTTACGACTTCCTCAAAAGATCCAGGCTCATATTGTACAATAGTACTCATGGCTGCTAGATACCCTTGGTATCTATTCGACTTCTTGCTTTCACAGAATGTCCCCCTTGGGGCAATATGTCCCTCTGCATCCTCAAGAGTGTCCCTGAGCCATGATGGTCTCTTCCCTATTGAAGGAGGTGGATCAATCGGGTCCATCGGTCCTTCAACATCGGGCATCGTCTCATCCTTTGGTTATTCTTGATTTCCAGGCCTTGCTTCATGATCTTCCTCAGATCTCAGAATATTGAATACTTTCCTTAGGGAAGCATCTTCATCAAAGGTGACATTGTGGCATATCTCCACTTCCCTTTGACCAGGCACATAGACTCTATAGGCCTTCAAAGTTTCGCTGTAGCCCACAAACATTCCCTTCTTCCCAGAAGCATCCAACTTGCTCCTCTTCTCTTTTGGCACATGAAAATAAACAGGACATCCAAAAAATATAAAATGTGAGACGTCAGGTTTCTTACCAGAGAAAACCTCTTCGGGAGTTTTGGAGTCTAGAGCAGAATGCGAGCATCAGTTTTGTATGTACACAGTAGTGTTCGTAGCTTCTCCCCAAAGAAACTTCGGTAGACCTTGGTCACATAGCATGGCACGGGCAACTTCCACAATGGTCCTGTTCTTTCATTCAACAACGCAATTCTTCTCAGGAGTATAGACGGTTGTGGTCTCCCTCTTGATGCCAGCTTCTCTGCAAAATTTCTTGAAATCATTTGTATCATATTCAATGCCATTAACGGTCCTCAATATCTTGATCTTCTTCCCTGTCAGATTTTCCACCAAATCTTTGAAGGTACAAAACCACATGAAAGTCTCATCCTTCTTCTTCAAGAAGTATATCCAGGTTTTTCTAGAGAGGTCATCTATGAATGTCATATAATAAGAACATCCTCCCAATGATGTCACGGGCAACATCCCAGAAAGATCAGAACTTATCAATTGCAAGACATCAGATGTCTTTGTGACACTTGAGGGAAAAGGTCCCCTTGTATGTTTTCCTTCGGCACAACCCTAACATACACCTTCATGATTATTTGAGAACTCGGGCATCCCCGTCACCACCTTCCTTGCTCCGGGAAGGGCCTTGTAGTGAAGGTGTCCAAACCTTCGATGCCATAGTTCAGTGTGTCAAATAGTATCACACATCATCGCTCCCAGTGGACTTCCTCCAACCTGGTAGAGTGTATGAACTCTAAACCCAATCGTGATAGCTTCCTTGAATCTCTTCTTCCAGATATGCACTTTCCCATCAATGAATGCCACATTGAAACCTTTATCTTCTATGGACGATATAGACACAAGGTTCTTATTTAAATCAGGTACATAGAATACCTCCTGCAAGTAAAGGAATTGACCTTGAGACAAGTGGAGGGTCACAATCCCTGTCCCTTTCATGAGATATGTGGCATTATCTCCAAGGATAATTTCCAGATTAGTATCCTTCTCAACGATATCAGAAAGTGCATCCTTGAACCCAGTGATGTGCCTTGAGGCACCACTATCTATCAACCAGACATCCATAGTGTCAGGCAGAGAGGTCAGATACAAGAATGAATTCATTTCTTTTATCAACAACATTTGATTCCTCATACCTGGAATTTCTTGACCTTTTGAAAGGTTGACCATTTCCGCCAGAGGTAGCCTTCCTCTTTCCCTTGATCCTATTGTTCCTTTGATTGCCATTCCTCCGGTTTTTGTTGTTATCATCATCATCGTGAGAATCCTTCTTGAAAGGGCATTCTATAACATAGTGACTTGTCCTATGTCAAGTGTAACACTTGCCCTTCTTTCCTTGGGCCCCTGCTCTTCCTTTGTTCCTTGGACCACCAAAGTTCTTCTTTCTAGAATGAGCAGCATAGGCAACATTTCCTTCATTTTCATACTCCTTCATCCTTGTCTCTTCTTGTACGCATCTTTATAGAACTTTGTCAAAGTGAGGTATTCCATTGTTATTGAGAATGGTAGTGTTGAACACATGCCATTTGGATGAGATCCCTCCAAGTGCAGTGAGTACCATCTCTCGATCAACTATTGTCTCCCCAATAGCCAACAGATTGTTCTTGATCTTGTTCAGTTTCAGAAAATATGATTGAACGAACTCATCCCTGCCTTTCTTCAGATTCTTCAATTGATTCTTGAAGAATAGGACTTGATTCACATTGTTGGCCTTGAACATATGGACCAACTTATCATACATCTCCTTAGATGTGCCCAACTCAAAAATGTAGGCAACCAGACTCTTGTGAATTGAGTCCCTGATCATCAGCTTTTCTTTGATCTCCCCATTCTTATACTTTGGTTTGGCAGCAACAGTTGCAGTGGATGGAGGCTCTTGGATTTTACCCTGCACATAGTCCATGACATCTTGGTCTTCCAAGTTAAGATCCAATGTCATCTTCCAAGCATGGAAATCATCCTTCCCAGTCAATTTGTCATCAGCCTTAAAGCCATTGTAGTTTGAGGAACCCATCCTCTTCTTCTGTGATTTCTACAAATTAGGGCTTTGTCTTCACCTCAGCTCTGATACCATGTAAATTTATGTAGATGTTCTATGCTTGATGCAAATTTACTTTTACTCCCAATATCAGAGAGCAATCACATAAACAATAAAGTAAAATGCTGATAGAACATACTAGTAGATCGACAGAAGACAAGCCATAAATATATAAGTGTGATGGTGCATTACGGTGGTCAACAGGATGCTTCAACCAACAAAGTCTCAATATGTTTAACCAACCAGAAAGGTCACACAACCCTCTAGGATAGCCAAACGGTCAACTTAAAAGTCAAAGCTACCTTTCAACGATCAACGCAAACAGAAACAATAGCTAGGTCAACGCAGAAAAGTCAGAGTCAACGTCTAGCCTCGGGAATAGTGCCGAAAAATGTGGATTTTGGAAAATCAAACTTTTGGGAGAGTTTTAGGTTCGTTTGACCTTGCGTTGACCAAAGGCAATGCTGGTCAAAGTTTGCTGCAGAAACCCTAGATCGAAATCAGAAATGTGCTACTGCTGGAACTTTACACTAGAGAATTTGGCGGAAATTCCGACGGCCAATTCGTCGCTATTTCGACACATAGTCGTCGCAAGAGCGACAGTTCGGGGGCGGACAAACCGTGGTTTGTCATGCCGTCGCCGTTCCGACGCACGTAAAAAGTGTCGCACTATCAACACTTCTTCCATCGTTCCGAACAAGCGTCACTCTTCCGACGTCTCACAAACCGTCGCGCCTCCGACATTTGTAAATTGTCGCACTTCCGATGAAATGTGGTTCGACGTTTGGAACGTTGCTCTTCCGACGCTTGTAAACTATCGCAATTCCGACCCAACGTGGTCCGACGTTTTGGACGTCGCTCTTCCGACGCTTGTAAACCGTCGCAATTCCGACTAAACGTGGTCCGACGTTTTGGACGTCGCTCTTCCGACGCTTGTAAACTGTCGCAATTCCGACTAAACGTTGTCCGACATTTTGGACGTCACTCTTCCGACGTCTGGAAGATGTTGCAATGCCGACGATATGTGGTCCAACGTTTGGAACGTCGCTCTTCCGACATTTTCATACTGTCTCTCTTCCGACGTTTCTGGGTTGTCGCAGTTCCGACGTCTACAAGGCGTCGGTAGACCGACGGAGGGTTCAATTTTAAAAAAAAAAATTTAAATTTTAAAAGACGAGAAACGCTGTTTTGAATATATTATATGAAGTAAAACAGTCCATGAAAGTGAAATAGCAGTATGTAGAATAGTAAAGCAACAGATAGAGTACCGACGTCCATTGTTCCAAATACAAATTAAATTACCCAAAACCCTACAACAGTGAAGTAAAACAGTCCATGAAAGTGAAATAGCAGTATGTAGAATAGTAAAGCAACAGATAGAGTACCGACGTCCATTGTTCCAAATACAAATTAAAGTACCCAAAACCCTACAACAATGAAGTAAAACAGTCCATGAAAGTGAAGATATTATATGAAGTAAAACAGTCCATGAAAGTGAAATAGCAGTATGTAGAATAGTAAAGCAACAGATAGAGTACCGACGTCCATTGTTCCAAATACAAATTAAAGTACCAAAAACCCTACAACAGTGAAGTAAAACAGTCCATGAAAGTGAAATAGCAGTATGTAGAATAGTAAAGCAACAGATAGAGTACCGACGTCCATTGTTCCAAATACAAATTAAAGTACCCAAAACCCTACAACAGCGAAGTAAAACAGTCCATGAAAGTGAAGATATTATATGAAGTAAAACAGTCCATGAAAGTGAAATAGCAGTATGTAGAATAGTAAAGCAACAGATAGAGTACCGACGTCCATTGTTCCAAATACAAATTAAAGTACCCAAAACCTTGCAACAGAGAAAAACACTAATCATAATCATGTGAGGAGTGTGATATGTCCAAAATATAAAAATACCATCAGACCATATCAATAAACCAGCAACATAGACCAGCATCGCTAGTTTTGAAGGCAGAGTGATAAACATTAATCATTTTTTTTTTCACAAGAGAAAAAACGTTGTTTTGAATATATTATATGAAGTAAAATAGTCCATGAAGTTATTACATTTTCACATCTGAAGATTGGAACCCAAATATCCATCCAGAAAAGTGGAAGTCCCACCCCAGACAGTGATAGAAAAATACCCCATGTCACATACAGGGACTTGATATAAAACCCGGTAACGGTCCACATGGAGATTATCGACAATCTGAGAAAGCATCCAAATATGCCCGAGGCATCTATAAGAAAGTGAAATAGCAGTATGTAGAATAGTAAAGCAACAGATAGAGCACCGACGTCCATTGTTCCAAATACAAATTAAAGTACCCAAAATCCTGCAACAGAGAAAAACGCTAATCATGTGAGGAGTGTGATATGTCCAAAATATAAAAAGACCATCAGACCATATCAATAAACCAGCAACATAGACCAGCATCGCTAGTTTTGAAGGCATAGTGATAAACATTAATCATTTTTTTTTCACAAGAGAAAAAATGTTGTTTTGAATATATTATATGAAGTAAAACAGTCCATGAAGTCATTACATTTTCACATCTGAAGATTGGAACCCAAATATCCATCCAGAAATGTGGAAATCCCACCCCAGACAGTGATAGAAAAATACCCCATGTCACATACAGGGACTTGATATTAAACCCAGTAACGGTCCACATGGAGATTATCGACAATCCGAGAAAGCATCCAAATATGCCCAAGGCATCTATAAGAAAGTGAAATAGCAGTATGTAGAATAGTAAAGCAATAGATAGAGTACGTACCGACGTCCATTGTTCCAAATACAAATTGAAGTACCCAAAATCCTTGAACAGAGAAAAACGCTAATCATGTGAGGAGTGTGATATGTCCAAAATATAAAAATACCATCAGACCATATCAATAAACCAGCAACATAGACCAGCATCGCTAGTTTTGAAGGCAGAATGATAAACATTAATCATTTTTTTTTCGGAAGAGAAAAAATGCTATTTTGAATATATTATATGAAGTAAAACAGTCCATGAAGTCATTACATTTTCACATCTGAAGATTGGAACCCAAATATCCATCCAGAAAAGTGGAAGTCCCACCCCAGACAATGATAGAAAAATACCCCATGTCACATATAGGGACATGATATAAAATCCAAGAACGGTCCACATGGAGATTATCGACAATCTGAGAAAGCATTCAAATATGCCCGAGGCATCTATAAGAAAGTGAAATAGTAGTATGTAGAACAGTAAAGCAACAGATAGAGTACCGACGTCCATTGTGCTAAATACAAATTAAAGTACCCAAAATCCTTGAACAGATCAAGAAAACGCTAATCATGTGAGAATTCAAAGTAAAGTTAATCTATTAACATTGCGAATAAAATTACACCGAAGTCAAAAACATTGCCTGGCCATACTCATGGCAAATTTGTCATCAAAAAATCAAAAAATTAAGAAGACTGGCCTCATACGGGGAAACCAGTCTTGAACGTTTAATTTACAGAATTCAAAAATATTACTTAAAGGTCCAACACAGTAAAATAAACTAAAAGAAGCCAATTAACTGGGCCTGCTAAGCAAGAAAAACAAATTAACCAAACTACTCCTCTGCTGGTTCCTCCACGATTCGGCACCATCCTTCGGAAGGTCCAGGATCGCTAGGTGCTACCTCCACATGCATGCCACGGCTCCCCTCCTGAAGGCCCGAATGCTGGCCGGCTTTTTCCGAGCTCAGACCCGCCGGACGGGTGCATTATTCCTCCGTTTGGGCCTCCTCGCGGAAGACCACAGTGACTACAGCTGTGATTCGCGGGCGGTTGAGAGTGCAATCAAAGGAAAATTGCGCAGTGCGCGTCGTGGGAGAAGGTGAACTAGCGGTGGGGAAGCCAGGAGAAGGGGAATCCATACGGTGGCTAGATGCTACAAGCCGACCCCGCCCACTCCTAGTATTTGGATATCTACCTAAGTAATAATCACTGGACTGGCCGGAGGTCATCTCTGTTGAGGTGCTGGAGGGAGCGCGCCGGGATTGACCTCTAGTGCTCCCCCTGCGACAACGCATCCTATGACGCACGCGAGGCATGGGTGCAATCTCAGGCGCAGTGGGCACAAGAGACGAAGAAGCAGAATTCCAATTAACAGAGGAAGACAGACAGAGACATAACCGAGAGAAATGGAAATATGCAGCAAAGTCTAGGCAGAAGTTCCGCTGGCCACTTCTCCTTATCGTCACAGTTACCAGACAGTGTAATCCAGCAACCGGCTTGTCTGAAAAACCATGGCTAAACGCCATTTTGTATGTCGACCCGTCTGCAATGCAATCAAAGGACGCCCGTCATAATGAATCTCTGATCATTAATAATGAGAGCCAAAGGCCGGATCAAATTGGAGCGTGCGGAATCGCTCAGAGGAGTGGAGGTCCGATCTTGAACAGTGTTAAAAATTAATTAATGCAGATTTGATGTGAAAATTTAATTGAACAGCGTTAAATGTTAATGCGATTGATATGAAATCGCCATATCCATGTCCCATCACCTTAAACGCCATCGAATGCACCCGCAGCCGGGAGCAGGGCAAGTTTTTATTGAGGACATGTGGCAAAAATTGATTGGAGCGGATCTTTGTTTGGGCCGCTCGCGCAGTGGAAATCCGGACCCGTAAAATATTAGGGCGAATTTGATAAGAAATTCGCGTCACAAAATTGGCCGACGTCAGCAGGCTATTTTGGAACGCGAATTTGGTTTGAATTATGGTTTATCGCCATTTGAAGTCCGGTGGGCTCGACTTAAGAACAATTTTCTTATAAAATTTGTGTTGGTTTTCTTTGATAATACACATTAAAATCCCGCTTAATAAAGAGACAAAATTGCTGTGCTTTCGTAACCTGGCCCGAGGATTGGACATGAGTTAACAAACAAAAGGATAGCGGAACCAGACATGCACCCGTGGTCAAGCCCTCTACCAAAACCACGAGCGGAATCACAAAAGCGGGTTGCCCATATCGCACCGCTTTTGCGGAGTAGGTGGTATTTCCTATTCGCGAGCGATTCCATAGGGAATGCGACACGTGGCGAAGTGACCCCGGAAAACAACCGTTTAACCCACACCATCGCACGTTAAAGCCCGACGTTGGAAGCCGAGCGAAATTGCCAAGAGTCGTTGATTTGGAGAAGGGCCATCGGACGGTGGTCGCATGTTGAACTTGCCCGGAGGTTAACTAAGGTGTGCGGAGGATAGCCAGGTACGATACGATTGGTTATTGATATATATAGGTGGGACCGGAGTATAATGAAATTGTTTAATTAAACGATTGGCGGATAATTAGCATAAGTCTGGAGCGTGATTGTTGTAAGGCTGGGTGGTGAAATATAGAGCCGAAAGTTCATTACAAGTTATTTATCTAAAAAGAAACGTGGAGTATAAATACAAAGTGTTGAAAGTTAAACATTGGTTATAAGGATTGGAGATAATATAAAGTCGGGAATATAAATTAAAGTCCAACCATTGTGGATAGCATTTATTTATCAAATTCTACGAATTTGATAAATAAACCCGAAGAAAGAAGAAGTCAATTAAGACTCAGGCTGGAGGAAAAGAACGGGGTACACCAAGGGAAAATGCTGACAGAGCGATTGTAGACACACCAGCTCTCCTTGGGGGTCCAATTTCAGTTTTGTTGCGTCACACGATGATCTCTCTTCTCTCGCATTTACTTGTATTGAAGATCACTATTCTAGGAATAAGGAGTTATTTTCTCCAAAAATAACCCTAGCCAAACATTGACAATGCATCAAGGATATCTTTCTATGCTTCATAAGCACATTTGTTCTACTTATAAATCATGTCTTGGAAGTGGTTGTTTTGCTGGAAATTATTCACCAGTTGGTTTCATACCAAAGTCTTTTTCACATTTTCAACATCCAATACATGAAAAAGATAATGGTTTAAAACAACATAAATATTTGAAATTTTGCAAGAATTGTTTGGCACACTTTGAATATGAATTTTGAAGTCAAGTGCATGATGCTTTATAGGATCAAGTGTCATTTTGAATACCAAATGTTTCACAAGAAACTTCTCAACATGCTACCCTGCAGTAAGGATTAAATGACAATATTGCATCAACTATTTCCATAATAAAAGTGCACCTCGGCCATAAGACTAAACAACTACAAATGTTGTAGATATAAAAAGACCACACAATCAAATGTATTCCACAAGGCCAATACTGTATGAAAAATGAAAAGGAGTTTGCAACCAAAAATACCTTAGGCAACTAATTCAATTAGATACACCAAACCATCAGCAAAAAGGAAAACTAGCCTACTCAAAAGGAAATCGTTTACCTCCTTTTACAAGGGCCTTTATTGTCTTGTCAATGCCCCTAGTAATTTTAACGGGGTTTGCACCTGCTGCAACAACCTAAACAAAAAGGTTTCATTTCAAATTATTTTCCACAAATTTAAGATACAACCATTGTCATTTTTGTATTTCCTAACAAGCTCATAAATTTTGACAAAAGAACCAAAATTTTTTAATACCTGATAGCAATTTTTTCACTAAAAAACTATCTTAGACTCAATAAGCCCAACCCAAAACTAAAAAACCAAACACCATAAGACCCTACAAAAATGAATAGATGATCTTAATCCAGTACTATCGACAAAAAGTTACCTTTACACCCTCACTTATTAAACCCTGTGATGTTGAATTTTAACTTCAACTGCTGCAGCAGAAGGACGGATGCAACAACAACATTTTTTTTTGGAGGTTGCTTGCATGCCATCCAGAAATTTAATTCAGCATTTAAAATTCTTGCAAGTTTTTTTTGTAGACGGCCACAACCATATTTCTGTACAGGATTGTATTTAAACACAACAGCCAGCATTAACGCAATTCACCAACCAGAAATTAAACAAACAGAAATTTACCCGACAGTTTTGTAAATTCAAAAGGAGGACACGTGGAGCATTAATATTGGATTGCATGAAATTGAAGGGAATCTGAAAACCTGAAAACCAGACCCGAATTTTTTATAGGGCACATTGGATTGAGAATTCGAGTTAAAATTAGGCAGACGTCAGCTTCCCATTTTGGAACGCAAATTTGGTTTGAAATTCAATATATTTAGACTTTTGAAGTCCGACGGAAAGGGTTCTTTAATGTTTTGATAGTTTAATATATACATATGTTATATATATATCATATGCGAAATGAAAGGTGGGCCATAGAATTTAGTTTTAATTTTATTTTTTAAAAAGAGGGTTTATTATAATATGTTTTATATGTTCCGGCATATAAAAATAAAAAGGTCGAAAAAGCTTGGTAGTTTTTTTTATAGACAGTACGTAAATTTTTTATTACATAGCAATGTGTAAAAAGTGAAAAACTGAGTGTAACTTTTTAAGTGTGTATGCACAGCAGTGCGAAAGGGAAAAACACAGCAGAGTGTCTTAGAGACAGAGTATGTTTGTTTTGAACAGACAATGAGTTGGTTTTATGCACTGTGTTTTGTAGCAGTCATAATTTTGTAATCCCTCTCAGTGAGGAAGTAGTGTAATAGTTTTTTTTTGAGTTATTGAAGGGAATAGAAGTTTGTTTTCAAAGTATTGAAACTGTGTCTCCTGTCAAAGAAATTTTTATTTTCTGTGTGTTAGAGGAAGGGAGATTTATGGGTGGTTCTTATGAATCAACCAACCATTCAGAACATGCTCATCAATCCAAACCATAAGTATTATGTGACAATATTCAAGCAGGCACTCAATCGGATTTCTGAAGTTATGTTAGAGAAACCCTAAACTCTCACTGAAAATAGGTGAAATGTGGCACCACTCAGAGATTGACATGTGCCAATTGGTACAAGTGGTAGACAATTGGCATGCTCAAACAACGAGGTGATGCAGGAATGACATGAGGGAGAAAATATCAGAAAAGCCCCAAATTTGGAGAACTAAAGCTCATCACCAACCCGAGATTGACAACTTTACATGATGTAACCTATGAAATCGTAAATGGAGAAATCATAGTAACAATAAAGTAACCTATGTAACAATAAAGTCGGATTCATCCCGGGAGTGGTAATGGGAGAAATCATAGTGAACAACAGGAAACATGCAGAGTTGCTTACAATCAAATAGATGAAAAAACACATACAAAAACCTAGATAATAATCATGAACAAGCTTAATATTGAATTATGAACTGTAAAGGAACTTACAAAATGTGACATTACGAACCTGGTCAAGCGCACAAGCAAAAATATCCTGGACATGACCCTGGTTGACAAGTTGTATTGCTCATGATGCAAGAGGATTTGTACCTGCACTACCAAGTCAATAAAAATCCATCATTATCTATACAATAAATACAAGTAATTGATGTAGTATTTTTTACTCTAAGATGCATTCTTATGATAATGTTAGAACATATGTTGAAAATGTCAAAACATACCTGAATAAGCTCCTCTTCGTTTCAAGAACAATTTATTGGAGTCGCATGAACTTGGAACAAGCCTCCCACGATCCGAAAGAGTAGCAACTAAGTCAACAGTGACTTTTTTGTTGCTACGCTGGATCAAGGGAGGTTTGCTCCAAGATTAAATCGCTCCAATAAATTATTCTCTACTAAACAGGGCCAACCACGTGAAGGTGGAAGCTCTTATGGCCCCTTCCCCCCCCCCCTCACATCACTCTCAATTCCCCAATACCCAATCTATATTTCATTTTTTACTTTCATGAGCATAAAAAAAAATATTCAATAACTAGTAAAAAAACAATTCAACACAAAGTACGCAAGGAAACATTGCAATTAATGCTTGACATAAAAATAGTATGATAAATGAGTTTTTTATATAACGCAAAAAACGTTCCAAGTATGGTAACGTTTGTCTTATAATAATACAATATTTTACATTGTCAAATTTTCTTTTTTCTTCTTCCTATTTTTAAAGCTCCTAATTACATCATCAATATCATCGTGCTCTGCTCCTGTTTCGTGCCTTTCAACCCGCACTGCTGACCTAGTTGCGTATTCACGATGTCTGGGCTCATCCAGTGACGGGGCATCGCCTACAAAAATAGATAATATTAAATTTTAATTGTCGGTTTTTAAATATCATTGAACTAGTTCGGTAATATTAATAAAAAAAATTGCAATGAGATTATTTACCTGGTGCACCAGTTGTCGCCGCTGACCTAGTTGCGTAGTCACGATGTCTGGTCTCATCCAGTGACGGGGCATCACCTACAAAAGCATATAATATTAAATTTAATTTTTAGTTTTTAAATATCATTGAACTAGTTCGTAATATTAATAAAAAAATTTGCAATGAGATTATTTACCTGGTGCACCAGTTGTCGCCATTGGGACTGTTGCCCTGTCTTCCTCTCTGGTGGTAAGATCCTCAAGGGAAACATTCTCTGTCATTTAAACAAAAAACGTTATAAGGACAACCATCAAGGTATAATTAGAAAAAAATATAAGTGGAAATTAATTACCGTCACGGCCCTCACTGATAGCAGCATTGTCGGCCTGGTCCCCACTACAATGATCAGGTTGCACGAGAGGATCATCTACATTTGGCTCTAAAACCGGGTTATTTACCTCGTCGGTAGTGTTGCTCCCCTGATTTAAACAAAGTTGTTAGACATTAAATTTATGGACGAAAACAAAAATATTGAAAGGTTAATGTTTTACCTTATCAGGCATTATAGATCTTGGGACCTGCCCCAAGCTTCTGCGACGTTCAACTACATCTTGATAGCCAAAACGGAAAGCAATATTTTTATCTTCCTCTGTAGTTATTGTTCCAAAGTCATCACCCTACATTATATATGATTGTGTATTTTTAATCATATCTGATAGGATTACAAAACGTTGGAAGGCGATACAATTAATTATAAGATGTTTAGCTACTTAATTACAATTCTTGCAGCTAATTTCAAGTAGCCACCCTGGCCGAGCTTGTGATGGCCCTTTTTCTCAATCCTAGCTTTGGTTTCCTTTGAGGTGTCAGGCAACCTAGCATCAAAATATTGAAGTCAGATATGACGTAGCACACTTTTATTTTAGACATAAAAAAAATTAAAGCTATTGAATTAAAGTTGTAATTTACCTTGCGGGTCCAGTTGGCATTTTTCCTTCTTTCTTTGCCCTTTTCTCTTTTCCGTCATGGATGAGTCCTCTCCACTCACTCTTTGAAACTGCGAGAGGACGCTCATATCTAGGGTTGAATTGCAATTGCGTCCTATAGGTGCTCCTGGTATATTTCAAATATTTGCCGGCTACCTGAGCCACCGCTTTTCTGTCAAATGTGCCGACCCCAAAAAGGGCGTCTAGATAATCTAGAAGTTCTTTTTTCATGTTGGAATTCTGGGAATTCCACCCTGTACGTATGGTTGGGCCAAAAATTACCAACGCATGGCTCTCTAGAATCATGTAGAACTCATTTTTTCCTACACAGAATAAAACCAAAAGAAAAAGAAGATATTATCATTAATTTAAAAATAAAAATCATGATAAATATGTTTTAGATAAAGTACATGAAATAGTTAAAATATTAAAAATTACCTGGGAGTTGTACATGCTTTATAGGGACACCCTCATCGTTCACCAACAACGTGCCATTAATGGTCCCTGTGGAGCTGACACGTGTAGCTCCAGGAAACGCAATAATGTAGCTGGCCATATCAGCCTCATCATTGCCAACACGTTCAGCGGTTGGCTGGGTGTCTGCTTGGGCAGGGTGTGTTTCTTGGCTGGCACCTAAAGGAGTAGAAGGTGTACGAGAGGGTTGTTGGGAAATATCTTTCCCTTGTGTCCCACTACCACCAACACCGGGTTCAGCAAGTGCCAGAAAACGCTACATACAAAAGAACTTTTTGTTAGTTTAGTCAATGTAAAATTAAAAATCAAACTATCACAATTCATCTCATGCAGATCAAAAAAAATATCCTTTTGACTTTTTATTATTACCTGATATGTTTCTAGCTAGCTCATAATTTGTTTTATCCTCTCTTCTGTTCTAGGTGTTTGAGGCGCGTCTATCAAAGTATTAAATTTCGACCTTGCATCTCGTGCCTTTTTTCGCAACAAGAACACTGGAGATAGGGATGAAGAAAGCTCTTCCTCAAAGAGGGAATCATCAGGCGTACCATGGCTAGGTGTCTGCATATTTGAACAAAATTAATATTATTTCAATTATGTAAATATCTAAAATACCTAAAGATAGAGCAATGCTGGCACTTTACATGTTCTTCCACTGGCCTCTTTCCACGATCATCCTGTCTCGGGGTTGTTCCTGCACTGCTCTGATCAGTCTGCCACATTGCAATAAAATTATAAATGTAAAAACTTGAAAACAATATCTAACTTGAAAACACAAATGAAAACTGAAATAATTTCTAATAAGACACCGGAAGACAGAGTTAGAGTTTCAAATATGCCTTGCATTGAATTCAGTCCTGGAAACATGTCATTGCACATTAAGGCACCCAAACATTCAATCCACAAATGATATATTTAAGTAGGCTTCTCCTATTCTGGGAAAACACCATACCTATAATGCATTCACTTGCATGTATAAAGGAAAAGGAAAACATGTTTTCATACAACGGTGACAAAGGCATCTTGGGGAAAGGTATCTTCACTTTTTATTTATGTTGTTCACCCACACCACTCTCGTGTTTTCACTAATCCTGTTTTGTCATTTTTGGATTCAAATTAAGTTAAGGCCTTAAGTATTTTTTTACCTTTCAGTGTAGTTTTTATAAGTGGCATGTATGGATTTTCCATTAATTCTGCACTTTTTCTCTTCATGCGCATGTTTCCCTGGAAATCAAATGCATGATTTAGTCCCATACATTTAACAAGTTGTCGGATCAACTCCATAGGAAATATCATGTTTCCTATTCAATCAAAATTTATCTCAGTTAGGGTAGGTAGGAAGGTTTTCCCTTTGTATTAATAGGGCACTTCTAGCTTGCATTTTTATTATATCTTTCAAATTTAGTGTCGCTTCAATTAGGGCATGATTTTTTGCAACTTTCAAGGTGAGAATGAACAAAGACAAATTTTTGTGATGGATGACTGTATATGACTCCATGGCCAGAGGAAAAGGCACTAATCTACTTCTTCAAATATCTATAGTTCTCATTCACCTCATACGAAGATGGTCCCTGATTTTGAGCCAAATGTTGCAGCAAAAAGTTCCCCCCCTCCATAATTTGATATTCAATGGAAATTTCTTAAATTGATGATGGGGCAAGATTATGGAACATTGGCACATACATATGTAATTGAATTCCAAGATCATGATATATGTTTGCATATGTTTATGGAAATGTTCCACCAAGTCCCCTGGAGGTGGGAGCGAGGGGACGAGGGAGCGCGGGAGCGGCCTATGCAAAAGCTCCCTACCAATTTTCAGGAAACGTGGGGGGACGTCGGGGTCATAAAAATTATAAAATTTAATATTTAAATGTAACTATATTTTTGCAAGGAATGTATATACAGTCATCATACACTTGCATCATGAAAGATAAATCATAAATGATAAAATTACAAATCGATGAATGATGAATCATATAATTGAAACAAATTTTAAAGTTAAAAGTTAAAACATACATCATACAATCATGCATGTAAGTTTGTAAGTTTGTAACTATATAATCATTAATGTAACTACTAACAATGTACAATGAAAATAAAGTTTAAAATATCATATGACATATTATATCAAGATTCAAAATAGAGTTTAAACTGAAGTTTACAACTCAAGTCTGAAACATAAAACTTAAACGCAAATAAGTTATGTCTGAAACATAAAACATAAAACATAACATATGAATATCAAATGATATCATCATACCGATAAATGAGCATAAATGCTCAAGTTAATGCCCCACTAGTCTCTGCATCCAACTTCTGCACGAATATATCAAGATCAACCATGTCACCATCTGAATCAGAATCACTTGGATTCTCAAATATGCTAAGTGGCACATCAAATTTTAAATCAAAACCATAAACTAAAAGGGGCGGTGAGGGGACGTGAGGGGGCGTGAGGGAAACATCCCCTAGAAGTCCCCAAGACCTCGGAGCGCGAAGGGGCGAGGAATCTAGACCCCTAGGTGGGGGGGCGAGACCCCGTGTAACACTGGTTTATGGAGGTGGTGGAGCAAAAAAGAGCTCAAATAGAGCTAAAATTTTTCACATAAAAAGGATTGTGGGCTTGACTAATGGTTCCATTTAAAAAATGATATCTAGACAGAGAATAAGTGTAGCATGCAAACATGCATTGAAAATCCATCTAAGTTTGCATTGTATTACTTATGATGGATTCAAATTTGGGTTTCAAAATGCCAAGTTATGGCATGATTTTGTCGAGAAACCCTTAGTTGGATTCTCATGTTGGTTTAATTTATATTTTAAGTTTGTTTTGCAATCTTTGGGTGATAGTAACTCATGAACTAGGTTACCAATGTGTAACAATCATTTTTCAAGAATAAAGTTGTGATTTTTTTATATTATTATTATTATCTATTAGCTACGAGTATTGACACCTAATGCCTGGAATTTTGACATCTTGATAGCATGGATAATTTCAAAAATGTTTCTAGTAATGTTAACATAATAACTATCATTACATGTCTTCACTTTTTTCACCATAATAGACCTGTGATATGGACTCATCACACAACTTCATATGCTATGTCCCAACAAGTTCAAACTGGTTGAACCTAACTCATAGTGTGGTTATTAAGGACAAGTTGCTTGATATATAACTCGATAGCATAGACCACGTTGCAGTTCTAAAAAGAATCCTCAAGTGTCAAAAAAACTTCACAATATGTTCTACTATAAAGCCTTTTGGGATACCTGAAATAATATATGTATCATTGATGACTTTTAAACTATGACAAGATCCAGAGGGAAAGGAAATCAATGGAAGAGTGATCCACCAATGAGAACCTAGAATTTAGCATCAGATGAGTTAGAGTCTAGGAAATTGAAAGCCTATAATTTTAATTAGTGATGAAGGACATCACATAGGTAATTATATTTTCATGTAGAATAATCTGCTAATTCAAATTTAAACTACATAATATGAAAGGCATACCATAAATTTTTCCACGTAAGTCCAAACAACCTATAAAAATGGAAAACCTTCTTTTTCCATGGGAAATAATTTACCTTTCCTTTTTCAAGGCAATCTAAATCACAAAAAATATGAACTATACTGCACACATTCTTGGATAATGTGAAAGTGGAAAGGAATACCCTACACAAGTGATGCACACATGTACATTTGAACACTAATAGATTTTTGTAGTTGAAATGCAATGCTTGTTTTCATTTAAATGTAGGGTTTTTAAAGCATGGAGAAATAATGGCTGCCAAATTAATAAGCGTTTCTTTGGGAAAAATTTAAATCTTGTATTTGGTGATGAAGATAATAGAGGGTATTTAATCTTGATTCTTGACATCTAGAGAGAACCCTACATCCTAACAAAATCCAATGGAATTGACCAAAAAAACCAACAACCCTACTATAGGAGGAAGGGCCTGCAGTAAGAACTTACCATTTTGCAAGAGCTGAGGGCGAATGCTGTTAAAAAGAGCGAGAGGAGAGGCGAACGCGGGGAGCAAATGTTGTTACACTTACACAAAACTAAGAAGAACAATGTTGAGAGCGAATGAGGGGAGCAATCTGTTACAAGAGAAATTTGAGAGCGA
Organism: Pinus albicaulis; assembly: GCA_034641835.2. Classification (NCBI taxonomy): domain Eukaryota; kingdom Viridiplantae; phylum Streptophyta; class Pinopsida; order Pinales; family Pinaceae; genus Pinus; species Pinus albicaulis. The sequence goes on from CM076570.1 coordinate 1,201,220,543, forward strand.
AGGATTGATACAACGAAAAGAGGCGGGGCGAATCCGACGCATCCTTCTCTGTTGCGAGAGCTCATAGCCTCCGTCTCCTTTCCAAATCTTTGTTCTGAAGCTCGTTTGTGAATCTTGAGAAGGCGAGCTCTTTGTTACATAAGAAGGCTGGCGAATGCGGGGCGAATGCTGTTCTGCAAGAGCGGAGGACGAATGCGCGCGTGATATCAGACGTTAATGTAGCACACATGTACATTTGAACACTAATAGATTTTTGTAGTTGAAATGCAATGCTTGTTTTCATTTAAATGTAGGGTTTTTAAAGCGGGGAGAAATAATGGCTACCAAATTAATAAGCGTTTCTTTGGGAAAAATTTAAATCTTGTATTGGGTGATGAAGATAATAGAGAGTATTGAATCTTGACTCTTGACATCTACAGAGAACCCTACAGCCTAACACAATCCAATGGAATTGACCAAAAAAACCCAAATAGAGTCAACCCTACTATAGGAGGAAGGGCCTGCAGTATGAACTTACCATTTTGCAAGAGCTGAGGGCGAATGCTGTTCTGCAAGCGCTGAGGGCGAACGCTGAGGGAGAATGCTGAGGGCAAATGATGTTCTGCAAGAGCTGAGCACGAATGCTGAGGGAAAATGCTGTTCTTCAAGAGAAGAGGGCAAATGTGCGCGTGATATCAAACGTTAATGTAGCTATTGCGACAAATACGAAACAATAAAAGCATATAAGTTTCGAATTTTTATGTAGCGCGCATATAAGTTTGGTATTTTTATGTAGCGCGAAAATAACTGTCGCTATACCGACGGAGGAAAAGGCGTCGCTATTAGGACGGGTGCCTCCAAACGTCGCAATGTCGACACCTAGACATTGTGTCCCAGTTGCGACGTTTAGAGTCATCTCAATAGCGACGCTTTGGGCCATGGTGTCGCAATTGCGACGTCTTCCTTTAAACGTCGCAATTGCGACACGTTTTTAAGTGTCGGTATTGCGACACTTTTCTATAGACGTCGGTATAGCGACGGTTTCGGGCGGGATGGAAAAAATTTGGGAAAATTTCCGACATTTGGTCAAAAGCGTCGGAAACAGGTGTCGGAATTTCCGCCAAATGTAGTAGTGTTACCACGTGTGGAGAGAAGAGCTTCCAAGGTCATCAAACCAATCAGATGAGGAGAGAGAAAATGTGTTAGGATGAGATGAGTGAAAATGTCCTCCAACATTGACCAATATGTATCCATCAGTGAGGGTGTGTGACACAACTGCTGGGGCACAAAACCTTAAGGCCGACCTGCACATATTTTGAATAAATTCAAAATAAATGTTCTGCTCGTTGGATAAAGATGATCTTTAGATCAATTTTGCACCTCTCCAAAAGAGGAGTCCAATAAAAATTTTGGTATCTTCCTCTGAGCATCACAACATGGAGTTTGGACCTAGTTGTCCAAAATTAACAAAAATCTAAGTAAAATTTGACATTCCCATATTTGAGGGCCAAATAGATGTAGTCACTATATATATATGTTGAATCTATTAGAATGATGTTTCTTGGTTCATGGCTTTTCCAATCGGGAAAATATTACTTTTGCACTCCTCAAAGCCACCTGCCATGTCAAGAACTGTTGGGAATCCTACAGTGAGCAAAAGGATGAGATGGAACCCTCTCTATTCTCGTTCGCACCCACTTGGGATTCTTTCGAAGATTCCATGAAGGAAAAATATTATCTCATGGGGAGCTATGAGGACAAGTACATGCAATGGACTACATTGTGGCAACAAAAGGATCAATATGTGCATGAGCTGATGAATTTTTTCCATACTCTGCGCACAAAGTTGTGTATCAAAGATTCGGAGAAACATTTGGTGTTGAAGTGTTGTAAATATAAATCCCTTCTGTATAAAAAGGCGACCTATCTAGCCCTAGATAATTGGCGACTCGAGATATTTTCTAATGCAATTATTTCTTAGCTAATATTCAAAATGCAAAAATAAAGGAGATAGAGGTACCTTTTCCTGATGCTATGTTCGAACTCGTTGATGATGACCTTGATCCACGATCCTTTTAGGCTCGCTCCTTGCTACTGGTGGCACATGAATACCTGTGGATGATCAAGAGGTAACAACAAATGCAATCCTATACATAATAATCATTAAAATTAGCTATCTAGAAGATCAAGGAGTATCAGAATATTTGCATAAAATATTAGACAAATACAAAAAGAAAAAAACAGATGTTTTATTAATGAATGTAAAAGAGAGAACTTAAAACCCAGGCCTTGATGTTGGAGGCCTCTCTTTAGTGAAAACCTGAGTCCTTCACCGAAGCCCTAAATCATTCCTTCTCTTGAACAACTTAGGCGTTATCACAATGCAAGAATGTAAAGGGAATGAGAGTTCAGACCAGCCCAACAATGATGCACCAGTAGTGGAAGGATGGGGAACAATTTATAGGAAGGGAGAATATTTTGGGGTCCCATAAAAGGAGGAGGAAGGTCCATTTCTAAGGGACAAACCCCCATGGATGAGATAAAAGCTCTAAAATCAGGGACCTCGACTCTATCACCATTGTTTAACAACCAACTCGTTGCCCTATAACTTCTAGAGGTCGAAGCTTCTCCTCCATTTGAGGAAACACTTCCAGAAATGGATCAACATGGTTTTCCAAGAAATAAGAGTGCTAGAAACGCTAAGCTAAAACTGTCAACCTGACATCAGCGTGGTCATGAAAATAGAAAATGTGTTGGCCTAGAAAACTAGGGTTTTGACCAAGTTCCTTCAATAATATTCCAAGGCAGTTTTATTTGAGTCTTCAGGGGATGTCTTGACATATTTCTCCATGGTGGAAACATTGTGCAGGGTCTGTCATGGGGCACTTCAGGATTAGGGATGGGAAGTGAGCATGGACAAATTAATGTGTAACAGATGCCACCTAAAGCATGAAGGCAAAATGGGGAGTGATGGCTAAAATTCTTTATGAACCAACGCAAAGAACTCAAATCACCACTAGGAAACCTGCCAAATCAAACATAATACAGTATATGACATCTCTGGTATGAATACAACTAACCACATAACTTTGCAATAGGCATCAAATAACACATGAACCCATGGCATGGTCACAGCCATTCGTCTAAAGAGATCATACAAAGGGATTCACAGCATGGACGCATCCATCCGTATAGATAGGATAATGTATACAATTATGAATACTTAATAACTCCCCGCAACTAGGATCATATGTGATCCAGGGTCTTCACTACGATCTCATTCAACCCAATTTACGTATATAGCCATGTGAATATATCTGTTCACATCGAACATGGTAGAAACCATCTAATTAGTGGTCATGGGCAGGAGAGAAACCACCAATATTGACGATGGCCCTCAAGGTACAACAACACAATCTGCAAGTGTGAATGAATGTGTTGAAGTCAAACACTTGTAGAATCATTCAATCGAAGGCCAATGATGTGAAATTTTTGTCGAACATGAAGAAATTTCCATTGAGGCAGCAAGCTCCAAGGTACTGAAAAGAAGTTTCTAAACCACCTTCCTGGATAATGAGCTGAAGTCGATAGGAAGTGATTCGTTGAAGGAGGGCCATAATGATTCCCACATCATTGACATGAAATAACAAATATCTCAAGATGATTGGAGTGATTCATGATTGTAACAAAAAAGATTGGATAAGAAAAGAATGTCCGAAAAAAAGGACTTCTCTTGAACATATAGGCGACATGACTCCAGAATGTGGCATAATTTGACTCAAATGGGATCAGAAGTCATGATGAAAAAATGTTGATTAGATAGGAGGAAAATGGATTTCCCAAACTCACGGAGGAAAAATGATAAATGAAGGATATCCCCAACCCGACACGAACTGCATATGAGTGTCATGTTTAAGAGCGATAAGCTACCCAAAATACACATAGGATGTTCACTTTCAATTTTCCCCCTTATTGCTAATGAGTACCTCTTTATTTTTGATAGCCAGTGTGAAGAGGATATCATATGTTGATTATATAAGTTCATTCTTCGAATGAATCCATCCTAGTAATTTTAACGAGCCCTAGGAAGGAAGAACTTGGTCTCATCATGGTGAAAAGTCTTTCGTCATTTAATCTTTAACGATTATAACGAAAGGGTAACTCAGTCACTTTTCATGTTTAAGGAGTTTGAAAAGAAACGAAAAAGAAAACTCCATCATCTCCATTTTCGTAAATCATCTCTCGAATCTGAAAAGTTTGAAAACAATACTCGAGAGAACCTCATGACCATGTTCGATCAAGGTATTCCATTTTTGTAAACAATAAATCTCAGCCCGAAAAAGGGGTAAATGTATACTGAGACTACGTCATTTCATCTACTTTAATGATTTCAAGATGACAAGTACTCAACAATATTTTAATTTTTTGAGAGTTATAAAAGAGCCTAAAGTTGAATCCACACTACAAGGAAAAGACCCTCTAGTGGAGGTTAAAGGAGGTTTTTAGTGTTATAAAATTGACGAAAATTTTCAAAAAAACATTTTCTACAACATCCGTTTATGGTTATGGAGGTTTTGGCGGAGCGTTTAATGGAAATTCAACACAACTAAAAAAAATAGGCGGCCAGAGGTTATTACGGATGTTTTTTTCATTGTTGCACTACTCGGGCTTGAATGCACTAGTGCGTACATCTAGAAGGTGGCTCGAGACGGTCGAAGGAGAATGCACTAGGTCGTCAAGGTATAAAACTGTACCGGGCTCAGTGTTGATGATACAATGCATGGGGCCATTCTAATTTGTCTTGGGATTTGTGCGGTGCCCATAGTGTTGGACATTAGGTTCAACGCTCCCTCTATGTTTCGCAACATGGACTAACCACCTCTCGTGGATCCTAACTCTGGTGATTGTAGCGGATACTAACGCCTACGGGATTTGGTCTAACAGTAATCGTGATTCCAACAAGTGGTATCAAAGCGACAGGTCTCGAGTTTGAAACTCACCCGGCTCGCGTTGTTTGGGAGATTGTTGGACATTGGGTTCAACGCTCCCCATGTGTTTCACGACATGGACTAACCACCTCTCGTGGATCCTAACTCTGGTGATTGTAGTGGAGACTAACACCTGCGGGTTTTGGTCTAACGACAATAATGATTCCAACACATAGGTCTTCTCAACGCACCGATGCACAGTGTCACACAAATGCACCGATATTTATAATTGGTATCGGTATTTGTGGGTGCCCATAGGTCGTACAAATGCATCGGTGCGTAGATACACATAAATGCATTGGTGTGTGGTATCACACAAATGCACTGAGATATATAATTGGTATCGGTATTTGTGCGATGCCCAGAGATCGTACAAATGCACCAGTGCATAAGTTCACATAAACGCACCGGTGCCCAGTACCGCACAAACACACCGATATTTTTAATTGGTTTTGGTATTTGTACGGTGACCATTGGTAGTAGAAATGCACCAGTGCGCTTCAAAATACAAACGCATCGGTGTACAGTAACTGACACGCACCGATTTTCATTTTGTATTTTTTAGAAACATCGACCTGTGACAGTGCAATTATTGTGATTGTTTTAAATTCATTATTCATCAAAATTCGAGACATATTATAAAAATATTCATATTAATTAATTTTTTATTAATGCATTTGAATGTGATGTTTGGATTAACTGTTATATCATATCACAATTATTGTGATTTTTTAAAATTCATTATTCATCAAAAGTCAACACATATATATCTTATAGCAATATTGATATGAATTAAATTTTTATTAGTGCATTTGAGAACGACAATAGAGAACGCAATAGCGACAATGGAGAATGCAATAGAATAAATTAAAACATATTTTACTATACATATATATATATATATATATATATATGAATAAGATAGTCTTTGTCATACACAAAATGAACTATTGGTATCCCTTTGTCTTTCAATTGGGACACTATGTCCATTACATTAAACAAAATGTCTCGATTTCATAAGATATTTCAAAAAATACGTTGTCTTTCTTTGATATCCAAACATAGTGATCATCATTCTTTGCTTGAACTCTGTTGTCACTACTAGAGCTACTTCCATGACTTGGGTTATTTTCAGGAATTTTTTTTCACTGTGTTGATTGTTTTCTTCTTCTTCACCTTCCATCTATAAACATAAAAATAAATTGTAATGACTGTATATACATTGGTGAGAATAACGAAAATTGCAATATTAATAATATAGTCCAATGTAAATTGAAAAATAAAATGACGTATAATTATAAAAATTGACTCATAATTTATACACATTATTTCAAAACCATGTAACATGCCATCTTTCAAGATTTCATCACAATTTGGGCTTCTCCATACTTTGTTTCTCGCCGCTTTTTTATACCCCATAACAAATCATATATTTAATATAAAAGTTTTCTTTATTATAGACAAAGCTAAGTAAAACAAGATCGATAGATGCTTAAAAATTCCACAATTAATTTTTGATATGCCAACATATACTCACAACCCATATTTAACCCAATTTCAACCAATTTGTCTGATGGTTCTTCTTTGTATGTTAGCACCCGTTTGAAGACATTCAATGATGATTTTTGTAAAACAACTTAAAAAATAAAAAAATGAAATCGAGTTAAGTTGTTATAAGGAAATAAAAATTACTCCCAAACTTAGATATCAACCCTTTTCTACCTTGTCGTCCTGTTTTATGTGTTGAATGGGTTCCATTTTCTTTTCTTTTCTGCAAGAAAATTCTTGAAAATTAATATTTAATGCTAAATTGTTTATTTATTGTACCTAATGATCAAAAAATTCAATGATTACATATTATAGAAGCACGTTGTTGTTGAGATGGCTCCTCCTGCGATGCAATTTTGTCTATTTCTTTAACGATCTCGTTGTACACCTTTTTGGACAGTCCTACTGGCATATTTCTGATATGAGCTCATTCATCTTTTGAGATTTTCATAATCTTCCTGAAAATGTAACATGACAAAAAATATTTAATTTTTATATTAATATATGAAAAGTAAATATAACAAAAGTGATATTTATAAATAATTCTAGACAAACATCTAAAGGAATATTACTTTTTCGTTCCTTCCTTTTTGTTGTTGTATGTTTTTTCTATTAAAAGTTTGACATGTCTCATTGACTAATTCTCTGGAAACTCTTCAGAGTTTAGATAAAATTTGGTTCTTGGAATCATTGGATTAGTTTTTGCATTGTAAGTGGAAAGAACATCTTTACATTCGTTCCACTAGATCCCTCAAACTTTTGTAAAAGTTTTTATCTTTTCTTAGAACAACATTCCTTTTTTGAGTTGTTGGCCCCGCAATATTAAATATATGGGAATTATTGATTGTTGACACATGTTATACAATAATTTTAATTATACTATTAATGAAAATTAAAAAAATAAACTCATATTGGATCGATAGTATTTTTTCATTCACCCGATTCATCCTTTTGCAATTTTTCCATCAAGATTTTACACTCTTCTGGTCCTAGATCAGAAATAATCTTATCGAGCTTCGTCATTTTGTGGCTCTGCATGATACATAGTGAACAATACATATTAGTTGAACTTACATATAGTTCAAAAATAATATTTTTTGTAAAGAATTTACAAAGAACTTGCATTTTTTTCTTTTCTTCATGTGTTATCAATATTTTTGTTATTTGATCTCTTGTCCGTATTTTCTTTATCAATCTGAAACCTGTACCATATCATTCATTAATATATTTATAAATAAATTGTCAAATTTTCATGTAAAAAAAAAAATCTCAAGAAACCGGTGCGCCATTTATTTTGTATGCACCGACGTCGATGCGTGGATGTATTATAAACACATCGCACAAACTGTATAATAGACCGTATGGTGCTCAATGTCAAAAAGGAGCACCGGTGTGTTACATGTTAACCACCACACCGATTAACACAGAGAAAAAAATAAAAATCGTTGTGTGTTAGTTTTTGTAGCATAAATCGGTGCCATATTTTACATATGGCGCACTGATTAAAAAAAAATTGTTTTTTTAATTTTTTTATCATAGTACTTTCACGGTGCGCTAGGTTACGTCAGACGCAGCGATGAAAAAAAAGTTTTTTTAAAAACCACGCAAGGCCTGACATGGATTGGGATCCGACAATGCAAGTCGTCCCTTCGGTCAAATGTCTTAGGTCTATATTTAGCAATACAAACCTTATAAATCTAGAATGAAAAGGCCTAATTCTGAAATCACATAAAGAGGGAGAAGAAAGGGCAGAAACAAAAAGAATGTAGGGTTTTTTTCTAAAATGGATTTTTTTTTTTTGTGAAACAGCACGTTAGCAGTGCGCCATAATAAAAATAGCGCACCGACAACATATTTTACATATAGAACATGTATATATATATATATATATATATATATATATATATATTATCACAATGCTTGCGCAGTGCGCTGGGATAATACAGCGCACCGGTGCTCTAGGTTACGCCGAGCGCACTGATGAAAAAAAAAATCTGTTTTTTTTAATTCTCGCAAAGGCCGATATGGATTGGGATCTGACTATGCAAGACGTCCTGTGGGTTGCATGTATTAGGCCTATTTTTAGCAATACAAACCCTATAAATGTAAATTGAAAAACCCTAATTCTGAAATCACAGAAAGAGGGAGAATAAAGGGCAGAAACAAAAAGAATCTAGGGTTTGTTTCTAAAATGGATTTTTATTTGTTTGCGAAACAGCACATGTGCAGTGCGCCATAATGAAATAGCGCACCCGTGCCATATTTTACGTATGGCACACTGATAAAAAAATATTTTGTTTTTATAATTTTTTATCACAGTACTTTCGTTGTGCACTGGGATAATACAGTGCACCGGTGCGCTATGTTACGTCAGGTGCACCGATGAAAAAAAATATGTTTTTTTTTTTTTTTTAAATTTAATGGAAGCGCTAACATGGATTGGGATCCGACTATGCAATTCGTCTTGTGGGTTGGATGTCTTATGCCTATATTTAGCAATACAAACCCTTTAAATCTAAATTGAAAAGCCATAATTCTAAAATCACAAAAAGAGGGAGAAGAAAGGGAAGAAACAAAAAGAATCTAGGATTTGTTTCTAAAAATGGATTTTGTTTTTTATTTTATTTCTGAAAACTGCAGCAAAGTAAAAAAACTGCAGAAAAAGAAAAAGAAAACAATAAACTTTGATTTTTTATTTTACTGTGTAAAAAAATGCAGAAAAAAAAAGTTAAAAAAACAATAAACTTTAATCACAAGATCGTTTGAAATTATATGCTATAGGATTTGAATCACCAGAGGTTTGAAATTTTGATTGTCCAAATACTTTTGTTCGAATGTATTTTCCTTATCCACAGTGCTCTCGTGCTCTGTTTGCTCCAGCTATGTCTCCTACAAATCTCTGGCTGGAAATTTTTGCAAAAATAGTGAAATAATGAAAAGTGTTTAGTATTTAAAGAAATGTTTTATGAAATTAGATTTTCAAGAATATTTTGCCGTCCATTTTTCAATTTACCACTTTTTTTCACTTAAAGAAAATAGAGTTGCACTTTTTTTATTTGTGGTTATTCATCACCGGTGCGTCTGTTTATAAAACAACACCGGTGCGCTAGGTTACGCTGGGCGCACCAATGAAAAAAAAACTATATTTATTTTTAATTTCACAGAAGGGTCGACATGGATTGGGATACGACTATGCAAGTCGTCCCGTGGGTTGGATATCTTATGCCTAATTAGCAATATAAACCTTATAAAATCTAAATTGAAAAGCCCTAGTTCTGAAATCACAAAAAGAGGGAGAAGAAAGGGTAGAAAGAAAAAGAATCTAGAGTTTGATCCTGAAAATGGATTTTTTTTTTTTTTTTTAATTTGTTTATGAAAACTTCATAAAAAGTAAAAAAAACTGCAAAAAAAAGGAAAAAAAAACAATAAACTTTGATTTATTTTTACTGCGTAAAAAAATGCAGAAAAAGTAAAAAACAATAAACTTTAATCACGAGATCGTTTGAAATTCTATGCTACAAGGTTTGAATCACCAGAGGTTTGGATTTTTTATTGTCTTAATACTTTTGTTCGAACGTATTTCCCTACTCCATAGTGCTCTCGTGCTCTCTTTGCTCCAGGTATGTCTCCTACAAATCTCTGGCTGGAAATTTTTGCAAAAATAGTGAAATAATGAAAAGTGTTTAGTATTTAAAGAAATGTTTTATGAAATTAGATTTTCGAAAATATTTTTCCACCCATTTTTCAATTTACTGCTTTTTTTTTCACTTAAAGAAAACAGAGTTGCGTTTTTTTTATTTGCGGTTATTCATCACCGATGCGTCACGTAATCGCAACCCACCATTGCATCTGTTTATAAAATGGCACCAGTGCATCTGTTTATAAAACAACACTGATAACAAGAAGTCCATTTTTAAGGCACCAAAATTACTTTTAGGTGTGTGCACCAAAATTTATTGTTGATTTTTCTCAAATGCAAGGAGAAAATATCATAATTATATCGAATGGACAATCCTTCAAAATCCAACTCATTCCATAATATTTCTCAAAGTCCATCGTGGATTTCTCCCTATCCATCTCGAGACGTAGTATTTACTTCGGATTTTATTTATATTTTCATTATCTAATTGAATTTATGTTTTTTATCCATGTCAATCATGCACAGCTTAATTAAATTTATAATGTATACAAATTTGCAGGTTCATGATACAGATTCAACATTGAGTTCAGATGCATAAAATATTCAAACAACTCCAAAATGTCGGAAGCTCTTATCAGGAGCTGCATACCACAAGGCGCATTTGGTAGATGAAAATGGACAACCGCTTCACCCTGCCAATTGTAACAATATATCATCTTCTAGCCACAATCCCGGGACAATGATGGCAATAATTATAATTGTTTGGTATATCGATTAATGTAATTATTTCAATGTAAAACCAATTTATAATCATGCAATATTTAATGTGGTTACTAATTGATATCATATATTTTGTACTAATCATGTTCAATTTTTTTTTAATTATTAGGATTCTAGTGATGATGAGCGACCTACCTACCATCTTCAGTTGCACCCCACAACAATGTCATATCAAGAGAAGACTGAATTAAGAGAAAAATTTTGAGAGGAACGATACCAAGAATGGTTGAATCAACCACCCATTCAATTCCCTCTACGTCCAGATTCACCAATTAGGAATGAATACATCAATATTAGTTCTTCACAAGCTGGCAATGGAGGCAATCAAATAGAGGTTGGTATGGATGATTACCGTTAGCACCAGTTTATCAGACCACACCGTTGACCCTGTCGAAATGCGGAATGCGGTGCGCTGACAAAATTACCCACACTAGTGTGTAAATTTCTGTCAACGCATCATGTTGTCGCTAGTCCACATTGTCAACGGTGTTAGTTCCTAAATCCACCCTAGGCTGAAATAAGGCAGAAGAAGGACAACACCAAACCACGCTCAGCCTCGTAGCTAGCCCTACGAGGACAGGAGAGGGCTCTCTCCGGGTCAATCTCAATGAAAATATTCAAAGGGGCTTGAGATGACTAAAAGAACAACTGATCTTAGGCTAGATAAACAAATAGGAGGGTTTGATTTTGATTTTTAGGGGTTTTTGTTGGAAAAAGGGAAAAACAATTTCGGGCTTGGGGATGAGGCCAAATTCTTGCAGAGTTCAAGTTGGGGCGAGGTAAGCAGCGGCTTTGATGTCTGAGATCAAATGAATGGATTGAAAAGACTGCTGAGGAGCTAAAGAGGGCAAGAGAGTGCAAGGATCCTCTTCAAACTGACGAAAAACATAAAAAAATAAACAAAAATCTAAGGCAGAGCATCAACAAATCAATGAATTCTACCTCAGTTACTCATTTGTTTAATTCAGAAGCAAAGAGAAGGGAAATGGCATACATATAACATTAATGAAACTTACAATAACATGAGAAGAACATCATCAAAACTCAGAAGCCACAAGGATCCCAACAAGTGCTGCAAAACTCTGGTCTTTCCTTTGCCAAAAATCTGAAATGAATGTACAATGAGGTGCCAAACTTTTCCCAAGTATCCAACCTGTCCAACCTGTCCAACCTTTGAAAATGACTCAGAAAATACATGATATAGACCAGTCCAACCCATTCCCATGCCTCTAGGGGTCGAGCTCATCCTTCTAGGAGCTATTTCAACCAATTCTAAACATGGAACTAAAATCTAGGCAGCCAAACAACTTGCCTCTATATGCTAGGAAACTGATTCATTCATTTAATTTTCACTTTTTAGTGAATGAATCCTCTAGAACAAGTAAATATATGCCAAAATTACATCATGGCTACCAAATTATATCATGGTAGATCAATTATCACATGAAAAAGTAAAACTAGTCAAAACTGGGCGAATTTCTGAGCTGAAGAGTGAAATTTGGGCAAAATTCCTCTATGCGCCACGCCCAAATTCTCTATGCGTCACGCCACTTTGAGCCTGTTTTTGAGGCACTTCCCAAAGTCCAAATTGAGCTCATGATAGCTCGTTGGAAAGCCCTGGATGGCTGCTATCCAACCCAAGTAGAATTTTTCAATTTGGATGTCATTTGCCCCTCCAAAACTGAAATCTCCCAAGACTGGTTCCTGCTGGTGCAAAAAGTGGCAGAAAGGCCATTTTTGGAGTGTTTTTGACCTTTAAGACCACCCAGAACTTCCTGAAATCTCTCGGTCATTCCTGAAAATACATAATATATCATGAAAAACCCAAAAATTCAAATTTTTCCTCCAGAAGATGTCCCAATCATAAGCGCGCGTCGGGTGGCGCGACGCGTCGGGGGGAAAAACCTGTTTTGTAACCAAAATTTTCAAAATGACAAAATTTTCTCCAAAATTGCTGAAATTTGGAGTGAAGGTCTCCCATCATGTCTCATGCTCAGCCAAGGAAGCTTCGGCCAAGATTCGGAGTGGATCCGGCCTTTTCCGACGTTTTAGTGCTTTTCTCAACCTCGCCTTCAAGATCTTCATTTTCGCTCTGAAAACGTGTGTGCGGGCCCAATAGTGGTTTTTCATATGTCTGAGCATGTCTTTGTCCCTATTGGCCTTCGCCAAGAGCTTCTCTAGATGAATGTTGACGTGCGTAAGGCAAGTCTCTCACTCAAATGGTGTCATGTCACCTGGTCTCTTTCAAGCCAATTCACGGTCTTCACGGATTTGCCGCAACTCTATGAGTGTCTGCTGATCCTCCAGTTGTTTATTCCGCTGATCCAAGTAATTTATAACCCACTGAGCTCTCTGCAATTTCTCGGTCAGCGTGTCAATCTTAGCTTTCTGCTCCTGGATTATCTCTTTCAGCTTTGAGCTGGGAGAGCTCGCATCAACATCGATGAGTATAAAATTAGTGTCTTGGCCTCCTGAAGGGCCCTCATCGTGCATAGGCCTCTTGCCTCTATCCTGAACCTGTACCTGTGCTGATGTCGAAGGCGAGATCCCTTCCACGCCATGTGGAGATAGTACTCGCGCTGCTGATGAAGATAACAAGACCCCTTCCACCCCTGGTGGAGATAGTACTCGTTGTGCTGCTGCAAATAAGGCTCTGTGGCCTCTCTGATATGTCACACACACTGGAGAACTGATAGGCTCAGTCTCAGGAACCTAAAACTGATATCAAGGCTCTGCCTCATCATGAACAATCTCAGGAAGAGGCTGGGGGGCTGCAAAGAAGTCACGAGAGATGAACTCTTCCCATGCGATGCCCTGCAATCCAAGCTGATTTACTACAATGATTTTAATGAGCGCATAATGATAAATGATGTTGTGTTGCTGTTCTAGAGTCTTCTTCTGCACAAGGGTAGTCATCCGCTCTATGTTTCGGCACATGAAGTATGGAACATTTATCATTCGCACTCTCGTGAAATGCATCAAGAGTCTGACATGGTATGCATAAAGGCGCGAGAATCTACCCTCACAGCTGAAGTATCTAATGACGAGTTTCATTAATGGCGCATAGGAATCCTTCAGAAACCGGAACGAGAATACCCTGCTCAACTGCCTCAAATATCCAGGCTTGATGTAAGGTTCATAATATGCTCTATCCAACTGCTGTCTCTTATTCCACTCCTCACCAATGTTCGGTATCCCGGTCGCCTCAGAAATGGTCTCTGGTGTCAAAGTGAAGTTCACTCCAACAAGGTTTACATGACAATCACGCAAATTTAAAACAAATAAGCGAACCAACTCCGGATGGTGCTAAATCTGAGATATAATCTCACAATACCGAAAACATGAATGTTGCTGAAAGCATGTCATTGCAAGCGAGCAGGCCTGCAATTGAGCCAAAGAAGTAGGCTCCTCCCTGACGTGCCTGCCACTCTTATGAGACCTCCTCGGTACATTTAGCTCTGTGGTTGAATCACTGTCCTGCTCATATCCCTGCTCATATGATGAATTTGTCTCTGACATGGTGCTAAAAACAAGGTGTTTGACAAGTATATGCTGATATATGTATGGTGAAAACAATAGTTTGGTGTATGCTCTAATGCCAAATGTGTCACATATATAATAAGGTGCTATGAAGAGATATCACAGTGGGAAAAGGACTGTCAAATGAGATTTAAGTGTGAGGACAATCACTGTTTGGGGGACTTAGGGATTTGGGGATTTATAGGTAATGGGAATGAGTGATAGTGATGGGGGGGTAGTTTTTAGGGATAGGAGTGCAATGAAAAAGTATACTTGGGTTAAAGTGAAATCAAGGATATTGAAACAGTCCTTGAATCTTTGGTAATCAGGATTTTATCAATGATATGAAGTGGTGGCAAGTGATAGGGTTTGGGGGTTTAACACATGGGCATAAAAGGGAATAAGGGATATGGGACAGCAGATATAGGAGAAAGGATCGTGATACAATAGTGTGACAGTGCTAGCAGTAATAACAATGATAACAATGACAAGAGCTCACATGAAAATGGAATGAGAGTTTAAGCACCAAACACTTCTTTGCAAACCCTTGGGAGAAGATTGCAATATGGGTATAGGGTTTATTCTTGCACCAATTAAACTCTTTGAACACCTCCTTCAAATGACACCCAACAAGAATTAAACTCAGATAGCAAGCACACACGACTTACTTGGAGGCAAATGAATTGAATTGTTTTGAGTTTGGAGCAAGAATGATGATTTTTAAGCCTGTCGAGCTTGTGTGTCGTGCGCAAGCCCAATGCGCCGCGCTTAGTGGGTGCGCCGCGCCCTTAGAAATTTTCACTGTGTCTTCCGGCTCTATGTGCCGCGCTCCATGGATGCGCTGTGGCCTATCCCAATGTGTCGCGCTTTCTTCAACGCACACAGTCGGCCTTCTAAAACGCAGTTTTGCTCTTCAACTTCAAACTTGACTTTCTCTTGGAGATTTTCTCAATAACTCTTGTTTCAAATGAATTAATAGTCTTGGGAAATATCTCATATAAACATGGTTTTAATTTTTGCTTCTTCAAAACCTATTTTGTAATGTTTTTTTGACTTTGGCATTTTTTCATTAAATACAACTTTGTCTTTTGTTTCCTCACTGAATTTCTGGACTTGAAATGATGAAATTGGTTGATTTTTTGCAGGGATGTTGGAGTTGAACCTTGGCAAAGGAAAACCAGAGCCTGCTTGTGAAGTACTACATGGCGGGAAGATACATATTTATTACAAAAACAAATTTGGCAATTTGTTCTTCAAAACAAAGTTTTGAAAAAGAAACATCCTCAAACATTATTGACGATGAATATTTTGAAATGAAAGCTTATTGAAGACATCCTCATGGCCTGCGGGCTTTATTTAACATTTCTGAAGACCAAACCCTAGACCTAGAAAGTGAAATGACTCTTTTTTGACCAAAAACCATCTATGACTGTAAATGACATGAAATCAAATTTGATGAACTTTGATAAATTTCAACCAACCCGGCAGGTACGAACATGAGGGAAACGAGAAAACAAAGCCCTTCCGTCAGACAATGGCATGCCCCTAATAGAATGCAGATGAATGAGCGGAATGAGACACCTAAACAATGAAATGCAATAAGAGAAATGATCTCTGACGGAGGGATGTAAAACCCGACTCTAACATTGGCTCCAATGGGGATGGTAGCTCCTTGGAGGTGCCAAGAACCGCAGATCTTTGGAAGAGCAAACCAGTGCCTTATTCATTGGGCAATGGAGTCAAAAACTCAAGCTGAAATGCACGACTGAAAACTGATGACTTGACGACACAACTTGACTCTCACTCAACTAAAAATTGACTCGATACTTAAACACAACTGACAAACTGGAAATATGCTCAATATGAAGCTTATTCATCAAACCTACTATAATTTTTCTTTTCACCACCCAATCAAGTAAAATGGAACAACCAATGCAACCAAGTACGTATTGCAGCTGCTGTTTGATTTCTTCCCAAATGCTTACTGATGCGCAGAAAAAGGGAAGAATCAAAAGGCAACTCCCATGGAAATTCAGAATCAAGTTGACTGCTGATAAACCTTGCAAAGCATGAATTGACTGCATGACTTCAGGAATACTGCGAAAGGATCTTCATAAACAAAGCTATTGATTTCCATTAACACATTACTGCTCTGGTCCAAGTAATCTTCATAGCTGGATACCAAGATTTTCCTCACATCTGCACTGTCTTTCTTTGGTGATTGCAGCAAGCTGTCAAAAGGATCCTGAAATTCATGAAAAACCAAACTTTGCTGCTAATTCCAAATAGAACAAAAGTCTCCTTTATCAACCTTCTCATATAACTACAAACCTTGAAATGAGCTTTGTAATGAAAAATCTGTTAGACAAGACAATGAAGGCGGCTTTTGAATAAGATTATGATCAACATTCTTTTCTGTCACATGGTTAGCCAACAGAGAAGAATTTTTATAGCAAACATCATCCAACACACGAGCAATAGGATCATCAAAAACTTGAGAAGACTGCTGCAATGTATCCACTCAAACTGTATGACATCCTACTGGCTGTTCATCTTTCGCTTTAGAGATATTACGAAGATTCTGCTTTATAAACTGAAATGCTTTGAAACAAAAGGGTATAGAATCTTCCTACATCATCAAATCATGTATTTCATCTTCCACACCTTCATCTGTAATCTGACCTTCAATTTCATTTGTTAGCTGCAAATCTGATGCTACAGGCTGCTCATTTGAATATTTACTATGCAATTTGTTCTTCAAAAACTGAAATGATTCAAAACAAAATGGTACGGAATCATCTTGTATCATTCGATCATATGTGCCAGCTTCCATGTCCTCATCTACAACTTGACAATCAATGGCTTTCGAGGGCTGAAAATATGAATATGAGAAGTCTTGAACAAGGTTTTCATTGCGCTCAAGATGGTCCAGATCAAGACTTGTTGACATTTGATTTATGATTGTACGAAAGTTGTCTCTGATGAACTGAAACAAATCAAAACAAAAAGGCAAAGATCCTTTACTTACTTCAAAATTTGCTGCACTTTCCTCATCATTGTCACATCTGATATGCATCGGTTGATCACTGTACTCAAACTGCTGAAAGTGAACTTCCTCCTTCCACAAACTAGCTGCTGATTCGTCTGCAAGATTAGTTTATGTTTGGAGAAAATAATCATCATCATACTGATCAAACTGAGGCAAATCATCAAGCATACACATCATATCAACAACGCTCTCTTCTTCAAGATGATCTATAAAACAATCACTATGACAAGTTTTGGAATACGAAACAAAATGTTTTGGATCAGCAACTGGTTCTTCTTCAATCAACAAGTCATGGGCTTGAACATTATACTCATTCCTTGTGGTGTTCTTTTGCATCATCTCTTCCACTGCACTTACCAACATGTCAAGCTTTACCTCTAGAGATGTCAATTTCTCCGGATCCATGTTTTTCATCTCTTCTTCCTTCAACCTTGCCCTTCGGATCAACAAATGATCCTCTACATTCACTGCACTGTTCTGCATCTCGTGAAGTGTTGCAAGATTCTTTTCTCTCAGCTGAAACTCCATTTCCGGATCAAAGGCACCCGGGTAGTGCAAGAGAGCAGATCTAGGAGAAGGTCTTATATTAGCTGGCATCAAAAAATATACTTGGTTAAATCTGGCAGAAAACTATTGTACTGTCTCCCCTGGCAGTCTTTTCAGCTGGTTATATTCTTCAATAATCAAGAAAGGGTTCTGTCCGGTCACCCACTTGTCAAGGAAAACTTCGACGAACTGCTGGAAATATAAGATGCTCGCATCAGGCAAGGTTTTGAACCAACTCTTCACTTGGCCTTGAAAAGAAAGAGCAAAAAGCCTAATACTGACATCCTCTTCATCAACTTCAAAAAGGTCAAGAAAAGTCTCAATATTCTGCACATGT
Source organism: Pinus albicaulis (assembly GCA_034641835.2). NCBI lineage: Eukaryota > Viridiplantae > Streptophyta > Pinopsida > Pinales > Pinaceae > Pinus > Pinus albicaulis. Next base: position 1,201,238,929 of record CM076570.1, read on the forward strand.
TGCTCAGCATTGACATTGTTACATTCACCGTCAAATCTTGGTAGATATAGGTCATAATTTTTAGGGAAAGCATGAAGAACAGAAGGTAAAACAAGAGGTTTATACCTATCTGGGACTATACAAGGTGTAGGAGTATACACAAGAGCTACAGGATCAGTTTTGTTTCCTTTAGGCTCATCACTCCGAAGAGAGTCATCATAAGATGTGGGAAAAGTAAGGAGGCCGGGATCAAAGGGAAACTCAGTATTTACACTCTTTGAATAGGTCGAGTGAAGATTTTGATCACCTTTCTCATACAACAAATTCTGAAACACTTTCAGGACAACTTCAAGAATAGCAAAGAAATAGTTTACAAGAAAGCAGACTAGATCCTGAATACCATTCCACTTTGGATACCTGAACTTTGTGTAAGATCCTTCCATTTTCGCAGAGAAAGAGTTAGTACTCCAGTGGAGTCTCTACATTGAGTTGGAGTCACCAGGTGAACGATTTCAGCCTTCTTATGTCTGATCGTTGTCCACCACCAACCATCAGATTTGAACTTGATACATGTACTAGGGCAAGACAATCTACAATTCAAGTGTCACATTCACAAGCTAGATCGAAGACTGACTGAAGCAACGTTTATCTACTTTCGCTAATGCAAAGCAAGAGCATTTCGAAGGCTTCCTGGCATAACTTCAGGCTCCGTCTGTAGCTTATAAAACAATTAAAACCAACAAGAAAACCATTTTCTTCCCCAGTATGGTCACCACTATGTTAGTTCGTAAATCCACCCTAGGCTGAAATAAGGCAGAAGAAGGACAACACCAAACCACGCTCAGCCTTGTAGCCCCTACGAGGACAGGAGAGGGCTCTCTCCGGGTCAATCTCAATGAAAATATTCAAAGGGGCTTGATATGACTAAAAGAACAACTGATCTTAGGCTAGATAAACAAATAGGAGGGTTTGATTTTGATTTTTAGGGGTTTTTGTTGGAAAAAGGGAAAAACAATTTCGGGCTTGGGGATGAGGCCAAATTCTTGCAGAGTTCAAGTTGGGGCGAGGTAGGCAGAGGCTTTGATGTCTGAGATCAAATGAATGGATTGAAAAGACTGCTGAGGAGCTAAAGAGGGCAAGAGAGTGCAAGGATCCTCTTCAAACTGACGAAAAACATAAAAAAATAAACAAAAGTCTAAGGCAGAGCATCAGCAAATCAATGAATTCTACCTCGGTTACTCATTTTTTTAATTCAGAAGCAAAGAGAAGGGAAATGGCATACATATAACATTAATGAAACTTAAAATAACATGAGAAGAAAATCATCAAAACTCAGAAGCCACAAGGATCCCAACAAGTGCTGCAAAACTCTGGTCTTTCCTTTGCCAAAAATATGAAATTAATGTACAATGAGGTGCCAAACTTTTCCCAAGTATCCAACCTGTCCAACCTTTGAAAATGACTCAGAAAATACATGATATAAACCAGCCCAACCCATTCCCATGCCTCTAGGGGTCGAGCTCATCCTTCTAGGAGCTGTTTCAACCAATTCTAAACATGGAACTAAAATCTAGGCAGCCAAACAACTTGCCTCTATATGCTAGGAAACTGATCCATTCATTTAATTTTCACTTTTTAGTGAATGAATCCTCTAGAAAAAGTAAATATATGCATCATGGTAGATCAATCATCACATGAAAAAGTAAAACTAGTCAAAACTGGGCGAATTTCTGAGCTGAAGAGTGAAATTTGGGCAAAATTCCTCTATGCGCCACGCCCAAATTCTCTATGCGTCGAGCCACTTTGAGCCTGTTTTTTTTTTTTTTCTCGTTTAGACTAATCTTAATCTTCCCATTTTTTTCTCCTTCCATTCCACCCATGGGTTTCGAACCGGTGACCTTACAGAACGGAGTGCCTTAACAGTGTACCCCATCACCGACTGTTCTACACCACATGGGCCACTTTGAGCTTGTTTTTGAGGCACTTCCCGAGGTCCAAATTGAGCTCATGATAGCTCTTTAGAAAGCCCTGGATGGCTGCTATCCAACCCAAGTGGAATTTTTCAATTTGGATGTCATTTGCCCCTCCAAAACTGCAATCTCCCAAGACTGGTTCTTGTTGGTGCAAAAAGTGGTAGAAAGGCCATTTTTTGGAGTGTTTTTGACCTTTAAGACCACCCAGAACTTCATGAAATCTCTTGGAAATTCTTGAACATATATAATATATCATGAAAAACCCAAAAATGCAAATTTTTCCTCCAGAAGATGTCCCAATCATAAGCGCGCGTCGGGTGGCGCGACGCGTCGGGCAGAAAAACCTGTTTTGCTACCAAAATTTTCAAATTGACAAAATCTTCTCCAAATTTTCTGAAATTTGGAGTGAAGGTCTCCCATCATGTCTCATGCTCAGCCAAGGAAGCTTCGGCCAAGATTCGGAGTGGATCCGGCCTTTTCCGACGTTTTAGTGCTTTTCTCAACCTCGCCTTCAAGATCTTCATTTTTTCTCTACAAACGTGTGTGCAGGCCCAATAGTGGTTTTTCATATGTCTAAGCATGTATTTTTCCCTATTGGCCTTTGCCAAGAGCTTCTCCAGATGAATGTTGACTCTCGTAAGGCAAGTTCTCGCTCGAAAGGTGTCATGTCACCTGGTCTCTTTCGGGCCAATTCCCGGTCTCCATGGATTTGCCGCAACTCTATGAATGTCTTCTGATCCTCTAGTTGTTTATTCCGCTGCTCCAAATAATTTATAACCCACTGAGCTCTCTGTAATTTCTTGGTTAGTGTGCTGATCTTAGCTTTCTGCTCCGGGATTATCTCTTTCAGCTTTGATCTGGGAGAGCTCTCATCAACATCGATGAGTATAAAATCATTGTCTTGGCCTCCTAAAGGGCCCTCATCTTGCATAGGCCTCTTGCCTCTGTCCTAAACCTGTACCTGTGCTGATGTCGAAGGCGAGACCCCTTCCATGCCATGTGGAGATAGTACTCGTGTTGCTGTTGAAGATAACGAGACCCCTTCCACCCCTGGTGGAGATAGTACTCGTCGTGCTACGGCAAATAAGGATCTGTGGCCTCTCTGATATGTCACACACACTGGAGCACTGATAGGCTCAGTCTCAGGAACCTCAAACTGATGTGAAGGCTCTGTCTCATCATGAACAATCTTAGGAGGAGGCTGGGGGGCTGCAAAGAAGTCACGCGAAATGAACTCATCCCATGTGATGCCCTGCAAACGAAGCTGATGTACCACAATAATTTTGATGAGCGCATAATGATAGATGTTGTTATGTTGTTGCTGCGGAGTCTTCTTCTGCACAAGGGTAGTCATACGCTCTATGTTTCAGCACATGAAGTATGGAATATTCATCATTCACTCTTGTGAAATGCATCAAAAGTATGATATGGTATGCATAAAGGCGCGAGAATCTACCCTCACAACTGAAATATCTAATAATGAGTTTCATTAATGGCGCATAGGAATCCTTCAGAAACCAGAACAGGAATACCCTGCTCAATTGCCTCAAATATCCAGGCCTGATGTAAGGTTCATAATATGCTCTATCTAGCTGTTGTCTCTTATTCCACTTCTCACCAATTTTTGGTATCCCGGTCGCCTCAGAAATCGTCTTTGGTGTCAAAGTGAAGTTCACTCCAACAAGGTTTACATGACCATCATAAAAATGCAGGACAAATAAGCGAACCAACTCCGGATGGTGCTGAAGCTGAGATATCATCTCACAATACCGAAAACATGAATTTTGCTGAAAGCATGTCATTGCAAGTGGGCAGGCCTGCAATTGAACCAAAGAAGTGGGCTCCTCCCTGACGTGCCTGCCACTCTTATGAGACCTTCTCGGTACATTTAACTCGGTGGTTGAATCACTGTCCTGCTCATATCCCTGCTCATATGATGAATTTGTTTCTGACATGGTGCTGAAAACAAGGTGTTTGACAAATAGGTGATGATAAATATATGGTGAAAACAAGAGTTTGTTTCTGCTTTAATGCCAAATGTGCCACATATGTAATAGGGTGCTGTGAAGAAATGTCAGAAGGAAAACAATAGACTTTCAAATGAATTTAAGTGTGAGGACAGTCACTGTTTGAGGGACTTATGGATTTGGACAATTTACAAGTGATATAGGAAAAAGTGATAGTGATGAGGGTAGTTTTTAGGGATAGGAGTGCAATGACAGAGTATACTTGGGTTAAAGTGAAATTAAGGATATTGAAATAGTCCTTGAATCTTTGGTAATCAGGATTTTATCAATGATATGAATTGGTGGCAAGTGATAGGGTTTGGGGGTTTAACACATGGGCATAAAAGGGAATAAGGGATATGGGACAACAAATATAGGAGAAAGGATCGTGATACAATAATGTGACAGTACTAGCAGTGATAAAAATTATGACAATAACAAGGGCACAAATGAAAATGGAAAGAGAGTTTAAGTACCAAACACTTCTTTGCAAACCCTTGGAAGAAGATTGCAATATGGGTATAGCGTTTATTCTTGCACCAATTAAACTCTTTGAACACCTCCTTCAAATGACACCCAACAAGAATTAAACTCAGATAGCAAGCACACACAACTTACTTGGAGGCAACAAGTTTGAAATCATTTGAATTTGGAGCAACAATGACGATTTTTAAGCTTGTCGAGCCTGTGCGCCGCACGCAAGCCCAATGCGCCGCACTCAGTGGGTGCGTCGCGCCCTTAGAAATTTTCACTGTGTCTTCCGGCTCTATGCGCCGCGCTCCATGGATGTGCCGCGGCCTATCCCAATGCGCCGCGCTGTCTTCAACGCACACAGTCGGCCTTCTAAAACGCAGTTTCCCTCTTCCACTTCAAACTTGACTTTCCCTTGGAGATTTTCTCAATAAATATTGTTGCAAATGAATTAATAGTCTTGGGAAATATCTCATATAGACATGGTTTTAATCTTTTCTTCTAAAAAACCCATTTTGTAATGTTTTTTGACTTTGGCATTTTTTCATTAAATACAACTTTGTCTTTTGTTTCCTCACTGACTTTCTGGACTTGAAGTGATGAAATTGGTTGATTCTTTGCAGGGATGTTGGTGTTGAACCTTGGCAAAGGAAAACCAGAGTTTGCTTTGAAGTCTTCATGAAGGAAAAATACATGATTATTACCAAAAAAAAATTGACAAATTCTTCTTCAAAACAGAGTTTTGAAGAAGAAATGTCCTCGAGCGTATTTGATGATGAAAATCTTGAAATGAAAACTTGTTGAAAACCTTGTCATGGCCTGCGGGCATTATTTAACATTTCGAAAGACCAAACCCTAGACCTAGAAACTAAAATGACTCTTTTGACCAAAATAACCATTTATGACTGTAAATGACATGAACTGAACTTCTTCAAGGAACTTTGATAATTTTCCAACCAATCTTACAGTGCAAAAACATGAGGAAACCCAGAAAACAAAGCCCTTAGTATACGTACGTTGGCATGTTTCAATCTAATGCAAGATAAATGAGTGGAATGACACCTAAACAATGAATGCAATAAGAGAAAATGATCTTCGATGGGAGGGGATGGAACCCGACTTAACAAACGATGCGGTCGGGTAAACGGCCGCACCACACTTTTTAAAAAAATTTTTAAAAATAAGGCTTATGGTGCCTACCGCACTCGCTTCGCAACTCGTGGATACCATACACTCGCTAGAAAGGCTCGTAAATTTAGGAGTCAATCACCGCGAGCCTGCGAGCTAAACAAATTTTGGAGCGAACTCACGACAAATTTTTTTTTTCTTTAAATGGTTAATTTTAAGGTTATTTGAAATTATTACAATTCGTGTTGTGTAACCACTAAAAAATAGAAGAAAGAGAGATCAACACCTTAGAACTCAACCACTTCGAGGGGGAAACTTCCAATACATTACATAAATGAACAATTCTTGGATGATACAAACGACAAAACCTCTTTCTATATATAGGGGTCCATGGGGTCACAATATAATCTCAGGTGGGCCACAATGTAATCCTATTTAATTAAACAATAATAATTAAGGGCACAATAATAACAAATGTGGTTATAAAGTGGTACACACTGCTCGAGGGGTTACACTAACAACAATAACAGACTATACTAGTAATATAGGGACCTAACATGCCCCTCTTCTTCAAAAAAGTGTTTTCCTTAATGCTTGAGTAGCTCTGGGTGCTTCTATATAAAATTCTCATCCTCCCATGTAGAATCTTTAGTGGGTAAGTTCTTCCACTTGATGAGATACTCTGAAATTGATCGATTTCGTAGCTTTCGAGTTCTTATTTCCATGACCGCTTCAGGTTCCAATATTATTTTTCCTTCCTCATCAAGTTCTCGCAATATTGTTTGAACTGGAATATTTTCACCTATAACCTTATTTAAGCATGAAACATGGAAAATCGGATGCACTCGTGAAGAAGCAAGAAGCTCCAATTTGTATGCCATAGTACCAATCTTTTGCAACACCTTGTAATGACCATATTACTTTGGCGATAATTTATTATCCTTCTTTAGCTTGCTTGAGGGACATTTGTTTGTATGGTTGTAGCCAGAAACACTTCCAATCTCCTACATCAAAACTTTCTGCCATATGCTGATCCGCTATTGTTTCATTCAATTTTGTGCCAAATTTAAGTTATCCTTTAAGAGTTGGAGAACTTGTTGTTGATGCTCGATGTGATCTTCCATTGCTTGAACCTTAGAATTTTCTCTTAAATATGATGTGATGGATGGTGGATGATATCCATAAAGTGCCATAAATGGGTTAATTTTTGCTGCAGTATGGAAGGAAGTGTTATAACACCATTCAGCCAGAGGTAACCACTTGAACCATTGTCTTTGTTTATCAGATACAAAACAACGAAGATATCCTTCCAAACATTTGTTCACTATCTTAGTTTGACCATAAGATTGAGGATGATAAGATGAGCTATGAGCTAATTGAGTACCCAAACAATAAAATAACTCCGTCCAAAAATTTTAAATAAAATGATCGTCGCTCACAATAACCCTTGGGCTTCCATGCTTTGAATTTCCGTCCATAAATGTAGTAGAAACCGTACTTTCTTTAAATGGATGAGATAATGCACAAAAGTGTGCATACTTGATAAGTCCATTAACTACCACCATGATGACACTCTCTCCTTCGGACTTGGGTAAACCAATGATAAAATCCATTGAAACCTCCTTCCAACATTGACTTGGAATGGCTAAAGGTTGTTACAGACCCGTGGTCTTAATTGTCTCCACTTTATTTTGCTGGAAAACCAAACATTCGGCCAAAAACTTTTGAATATCAAATTTAAGGCCATTGCAAAAAAAATTCCTTCTTGACCGTGTGGTAAGTTTTTAAAAACCCGAGTGTCCTACTAAAGGAGAAGTGTGCAATTCCAAAAGAATACTTTGTTTTAGTTGGGAATTATTACAAAGATATAAGCGATATTTGCACCATAAGGAATCATTTTTCCAACTAAATGTATTAGATGTAATAGGATCTTGCTGCAAATTTTGAATGAGTGTCGACACTTCTTCATCCTTCTTCCATTCATCCCTTGCTTCGGTTATCCAATCTGGTTGGATAATCGAAATGGCACAAAGCAATGCTTCCACCTCTTCATTCCTTCTTGAGAGTGCATTCGCAACAACATTTAGCTTCCCTTTTTTGTAGATTATTTCAAAGTCATAACCCAACATCTTTATGACCCATTATTTCTGCTCTTCTGAAGATAGTCTTTGTTCCAAAAAGTGTTTAAGACTATCATGATCAATTTTTACCTTGAAGTCTCTTCCCATTAGGTAAGTTCGCCATTTCTTTAGTGCATGCAGTATTGCTAACGTTTCCTTCTCATAAATAGGTCGTAAATACTTTCCTTTACTGACGACTTTCAAAAGAAATGGGTCTTCCTTCCCCGCATTAAAACCGCACCAATTCCATTTCCTGAGGCATCCCATTCCACAATAAAGGTTTTTGTGGAGTCTGGCATAGCTAAGACTGGTGCTAGGCACATTGCCTCTTTAAGATGTTCAAAGGCCTTAGTTGCTTCAGGAGTCCATGAAAATGAATCTTTCTTCAATAATGTTGTTAGAGGTGCTGCTATTCTCCCATAATTCTTAACAAACTTTTGATAATACCCTGTTAACTCGAGAAATCCTTGCAACTGCTTTATGGTCATGGGGACTTTCCATTCCTTAATGGCTTTAATTTTGTTAGGGTCTACTTTAACACCCTCGTGAGATATAATATGACCCAAATATTCCACCTCTTGTACTCAAAAGAAACATTTGGATGTTTTTGCACATAATTGTTTCTCCCCGCAATAGTTTGAGCACCCCCGTCAACATGTTGAACATGATCCTTCCAAGACCTCGCCGTAGATTAGTATATCATCAAAAAATACTAAAATACCAAGAAGGGTTTGAAAATGGAATCATCAACCCTTGAAATGTAGAAGGTGCATTGGTAAGGCCAAAATGCATGACCAAAAATTCATAATGACCCTCATGAGTTCGAAATGTTGTTTTCGGAATATCTTCATTCTTCATTCTAATTTGATGATATCCCGAACAAAGATCCAATTTGGTAAAATAAATTGCTCCATGTAGTTCATCCAATAATTCATCAATCACAGGAGTGGGAAATTTATCTTTAATGGCGAGCTTATTGAGCTCCCTATACTCTAGACACATGCGCCATGATCCATCCTTCTTGTGTACCAATACTACAGGAGTAGAGAAAGAACTTTGACTAGGTTGAATTATACCAGCCTCTAACATTTCTGCAATCATATGTTCAATTTCGCTCTTTTGGACATAAGGATATCTATAAGGCTTGATGTTTGGAGGAACACTTCCTAGAATCAAATGAATAGTAGGATCACGATCACGAATAGGTGGGAGTCCTTTTGGAGTTTTAAACACCTTGGAAAGATTGTCCAATAATCTTTGGAGATCTCGAGAATTAGATGATTTTGATGTTGGAACTTCTAGTGAACATAATTGTGCAATTACACCTCATTTTTATTTCTTCAGAAGCTTTGTTATGACATTAGAGCTTATTATCTTTCCCGACTTCCCTGCGATACCCCATACTTCGACTTCCTTTCCTTTCGAAAAAAAACTTCAAGAAAATTTCTTGAAAATCAAAAGCTACCATCCCCAAAGATTGTAACCATTGTACTCGTAGTACAACATCAGCACCTCCCATAGGAATGGCAAGCATTGGACTAGTCAATACATATTCCCCCATGGTTAGCTTGATATTATGGCATTTTCCAGAGCAATTTATAGTTCCTCCATTTGCAACCATCACTTGGCATTTTGGTGCTGGGTATAGAAAACAATTTAATTCCTTGGCTACCTTACAATGAATAAAATTATGGGTGCTACGTGAATCAATCAACACTATTACCTTTTTCTTCTTGATCTGTCCTGCTATCTTGAGAGTTTGAGGAGTGGTAATTCCTGCCAGTGCATTACATGATATGGTCGGATTCATTTCTTCCTCTTCTAGGGTCGGTTCCTGGTGTATATCCTCTTCTTGTTCATTTTCTTCTTCCTCTTCACAATCTATGTAAAATAATTTCTTCTCAGCACACTTATGACCTTTAGTGTATTTTCTATCACAACTGTAGCAAAGCCCTTTTGCTCTTTTTCTTCCAATTTTTGTGGTGTCAACCTTGTAGGTTGTGGAAATCTAGGCGTAGCAACACTTCCTTCTTTATAGAATTGAGTGGTAGGCTTCCTTGTCGCCATTATTTTACATTCAACTTTTCTTGCCAACCTGAATGCCTTCTCCAATGAATTTGGTTCCAAAACGCAAACTTCATGTTGGATATTATCCTTTAAAGTGCCTATGAAGAGATCGATCATGTGTTCCTCTAGAATATCAGTTACCCTTATATTCAATTTTTGGAATTCCTCAATGTGCTGCCCCACTAAACCATTTTGTTTGAGATTTATCAATTGGCTAAAGAAGGTGTTGCTCTTTGTATCCTCATAATGTGCTATCATTTCTTCCGTAAAAATTGACCAAGTGACAATTTTTTTACTGGAGCAAAGCCATCGATACCATACAAATGTATTTTTTTCTAAATGTAAAGTTGCAATGTGTACCTTTTGTGTGTTTTGCACGTTATGGAGATCAAAATATTGCTCCATCTGTAGTATCCATGTTACAGATCCTTTCCATCAAACTTCCTCATATCCATTTTTGGAATATGGTGGTTCTTCCCGCCAACATTAGAGTTTATGAAATCACGATTAACATTGATTTTTTTCTCATCATGAGGTTCTTCTACTATCTTTTCACCATTAGGAAACATTTCTTGTATCAACTTTGTCAAACCTTCGATGGATGTTTTTAGATCATTCTTCATGTTTTCCACGTTGTATTTCATGTCATCCATCTTAGCTTCCACGCCTTTCTTCAAAACTTCCATTTCATTTTTTGTTGCTCTTTGCGAGAGTGAAATTTGTTGCACTTGCTCTTGAAATTTTGATATATCATGTTGCAATTTTTCATCTTCATGAGTCATAGTAGAGCCTTCTGAAGGCTTAATGGGTGTTGAATTATTTTTACGGGGCATATTTTAGAGCCCAATACTGATATCAATTCTACAATATGCCCTTGGAAGCAATTCAAATTGATTCTTCAAACAAGACTTATGCAATTCGGAAAAAAAAAATACACACATTTTTCTTGCTTTTGAGGAGCTCGATATTGAAATTGGATTATCTTTGTGATTTCAACACTTCAATATTTGATTTTTGGTACCACTGTACCCCTCTGAATTATCTTCCGAATCCCACAGGTCTGACCTAATTTGGATTCTCCAAGACAAAGCTGTGTACAATCTCCCACAATGACCTAATTATGGACTGGTTCAGTAGAGTGAATTTGTACGACTTGCCACGTGTCACTGTTTCATCCTTCATCTTTGAAATTGATAGCCAAGAAACTACAGTCTGTGTACTTGAGACCAATTTTTACAGCACTCCAATCTAATGCCCAGAGAAAGAATTATTGAACTTTTCCCACGATCACCTCTTTGAGATGAAATTCAGGAGCTTGAAAAAGCACTACCTTCCACAGATCATATCTCCAAAAATATTGCGAACCAAGCTCTGAAATTTTTAGAAAATCTTCCTCAGGATTTTGGCTTCGCACCCTAAAAATTTCAGCTTCTGAAACTATGTAGAAAAAAAGTTATAGCGAAAATTCCACGATGACCTGTTTGGAGCAAATAAAACCCCAAAATCCAAAGCTCGATACCAAATGTTGTGTAAATCCTACTCCAAAAGAGAAGAAAAGAGATATCAATGCCTTAGAAATGAGCCACTTCGAGGGGGAAACCTCCAATACATTACATAAATGAACAATTCTTGGATGATACAATTTACAAAACCTTCTTTCTATATATAGGAGTCCATGGGGCCATAATGTAATCCTAGTGGGCCACAATATAATCCTAGCTGACCTAACAATAATAATTTAAGGGAACAATAATAACAAAATGGGAGTTACAAGGGTATAATAATAACAATAAGGGGGTTACACTAACAACAATAAGGGACTATACTAGTAATATAGGGACCTAACAATTCGCTAAAAGGCTTAATTATGGAAAAACAAGAAAAATACCTATACATTTGGCCGGCCCACAGTTTTGCAAAATTCAAGTTGGAAATTGGTGGGAAATGCACAACAGTAGTGCGTGAAATGGGTGCAATGGGAGCACTGATGTCACGGCGGCTCAGAAAAGGATAAATTGAACCGGTGCTTGAGAGCTCTGGAGCACTGAGAAAGTGAATAATGCGGTTTTTTTGCCCTAATTTTTTTTATTTAACCCTATTTTGGTGCGCGGGATTTTCATGGGCGCCCCAGTGTGGTTTCTTAATACCGAAATGAGAGGTTTCGGTTTTGGCACGTTTTTTATGATGCACCGGTGTGGAAGTGTTGTAAAGCACCGGTGCGCTACAGTAATACGACGCACTGGGCGAGTGTGTACAGAGCACACGGTGTCTGGTGTGCCAATGTTTTGTGCGCACTGGTGATTTCTTATTTTGAGCCCACCAGTGCGGTTTACTATTATAAGTGCACTGGATGAAAAACATCCGCAAAAACCTCCGCCTGCCAACCTCCTCTAGTAACCTTTGCTAGAAACGGATGTTTGGGGTATTTTTATAAGGGGTTCCTCAAAAACATTCATTAGAGAGTCTTTTCCTTGTAGTTTTAGGGGGATTCGTTTTTGTTTATTTTATACCGAGTCTGAAAAAGAGATAAAATAAAGCTCATTAGCATCAGAAATAATCACCAACAGTGTAAATATCCTTGTTGCTGCACAAAAAATGACAAACATCACTGATATCAAGGAAAAATAATAAATAATGGTGAAAAATATTTTCAAAAATCTATAAATGGACAAAAAGTAAATTCATTTTCACCTTTATATTTTGAGTAAATTGGAGAAGTGAATTTTACCCATCCCTCTAAACTTCAGATCAATGGTGTAGCTAATCTAGGACACCATCGAAGAATCTGTTAGCTACAAGTAAGAGCTCAAACTCTCCTCTTCATTTAAATTCCATTCTTTAGGTGTTAAGCTTTAGAAATTTAGAGATAGGGGGAGGATTTCAAAATTCAAAATTGCTTGCGGCCAGCGCGAGTTCGAGCTATCGAACCCGCACTGACCGCACTTAGCCTATTAGGGCAAGGTGCCACCAGCGCTAAATTAATTTAGAAATTCGCGCTGGGTACAAGGGAAGATTTTGAAATGAGAAATCGACCCATTCCCAATGGATTATTTCAAAAACTAGTCCAATGAAAGCTCCTAAAATGTCATTTGAACATGTTTTGCACGTGATTTCAGCAGAATTGGTCATCGAATAGAAAGAAAAAAGCCACAAGGTGGAAGACCACCAAGCACTCCAAGACCAAAATTTCATAAATGCATTGCGTTATTGCAGACTTCTAAAGTTCTTACAAACATCAGGGCTAAGAGCTCCACTCGAGTTGCTTCATTATTTTATTGGAATATGGGACATAGATTTCCAGATATTCATAATTGGAGACCAGGAACCGAAATTATATGTCATGGACATCTATTTCGATGGACATTGCTACACGAAAAAAAATACATGAAAAACTGTGATTGTGATCACGTTTTTCATGTATTTCTCATTTTCCGTGTATCAACGTCCATCTAAAGTATGCAACATGGGTACTCCTTGGACGAGGAATCAAATTATGCATCCAACAAGTGTCCCCGCTGAAAATTTGAGTAAACCCATAAGGAGATATGTTTAAAATACGAGTTGAAAAAGTAGCATTTTTCTTTTTTCCCTCTAAAATTTGATGAAATTATCTAACATTGTTTTATTATTTCCACTATTATTTTATAAATTCCTTAGCAGGCCTATTTTAGACCTCAAAAATTTCCTAATGGAGGCAAATTGATGATTTCATTTACTTTAAGAGGCTCGATGTGAATGCCTTATTTGGACACCACGAAACACAAGAGTCGACTGGATTCAACGCAAAAGACACACTTATGAGGGTTCAACCTAATATTATAGTGCCAACGCGAGATACTTTCTAATGTAAAGCTTTCTTATCTAATATTCAAAATGCGACAAGAAAGGAGATAGAGGTACCTTTTCCTGATGCTATGTTTGAACTCGTTGATGATGACCTTCATCCAAGATCCTTTTATGCTCGCTCCTTGCTACTGGTGGCACACGAATACCTGTGAATGATCAAGAAGCAACAGAAAATGTAATAAAATACATAATAATCATTAAACATTAGTTATCTAGCAGATCAATGAGTACCATAATATTTGCATAAAACATTAGAAAGAATTAGAAAGAAAACATCAGATGTTTTACTAATGAATGTAAAAGAGAGAGCTTACAACCCGAGCCTTAATGTCGAAGGCCTCCCTTTAGTGAAAATCCGAGTCCTTCACTGAAGCTCTAAATAATATCTTCTCCCAAACAACTTGGTGATTATCACAGTGCAAGAATGTAAAGGGAACGAGAGTTCAGACCATCCCAACAATGACCCACCAATAGTGAAAGGATGGAGACAAATTTATAGGAAGGGAGAAGAGGTTGGGAGCCCATGAAAGGAGGATAAAGGTCCACTTTCTAAGGGATAAACCCCCATGGATGAGATCAAAACTCTAAAATCATAGAGCTTGACTCTATCGCCGCCGTTTAGCAGCAAAATAGTTGCCCTGGAACTTTTAGAGGTCGAAGCTTCTCCTCCATTTGAGGAAACACGACCAGAAAGGGATCATTGCATATTTATAAGAAATAAGAACACTGGTAGCGCTAAGCCAGAACTAGCAACCTGACATTAGCGCGATCATGAAACTAGAAAACTTTTTGGCCCAGAAAACTAGGGTTTTGACCAAGTTCCTTCCATAATCTTCCAAGGTAGTTTTCTTTGAGTCTTCAAGGGATGTCTTGACATATTTCTCCATGGTGGAAACATTGCACAGGGTCTGTCGCGGGGCACTTCAAGATCAAGGATGGGAAGTGAGAATGGGGAAAAATTACTATGCAACATGAAGTACCACAGTTGTATCCTCAGATACATCTAGGAGGAAATGGAGCTCCTCGATATCTCCTCGCTTGGTGTAGCGTACTGGGATGCTGCCAAGATTGAGTAGAAATTCAAACAAAATAAGCGAGACTTTGGATCTATGAATAAGAAGTAACGGGAAGGCACCCCCAAACCAAAAAACAAAGAACAAAGCCAAGGTGAGGAGTCCCACGACAACCCACCAAAGCCGCAAGCAAAGGACAACACCGCGCCAAAGAAGAACACAGCAAAGTGGTGTGAGTTCCATAAGAGATCCACTCACAACACAAGTGAATGTCGGGCTAAGCAGTCATTGGTGGTCAATATGAAGGTTTCTAAATCAAATCCATGTTTCGAATGAGTCAGAACCAGACAAGGGGAATGAAAAAGGGAATTAGATTATCTATGTGGAGCTGAATGCCACCGTTTCCACCACCAAGATTCAAAAGGAGGAACCCAAATATTTAGAGGAGGGGGAGCACCTCTTCGATTCCTAGATGTGGGTGAAGGGTTCCCCGCTATAGTTCATTGTCGAAAACGGGAGACAAAAGAACCTCATTTCAGCAGAGGTCAAGAAGTGGTTGGGACTGCCAACCATAGCACACCCACAGTAATACACCACTGGGTGGTTTCACCAAGGATTGGATCTTCGTGTCAGCTATTAGTGTCACCTTCCCTACAACATCAAGCCCTTCACAGATGAGGTATTGTGTGACATTTCTCCTCCTAACGTTTGGGATGTATTCTTAAGCCAACCATACTTGTGGAAATAACATGTTATGTATGAGTCTAGGCCTCATGTTGTTATTTTTACTTTGGCCAATAAATTTTACAAGATACCAGAGGTAGCACCACCTACCACCATCTCTTTGTTCACTGCAAAACAATGCAGTAAGCTCATTTCCAAAACTGAGAAATTTGTTTTCCTGATTATCTT
Source organism: Pinus albicaulis (assembly GCA_034641835.2). Taxonomy (NCBI): domain Eukaryota; kingdom Viridiplantae; phylum Streptophyta; class Pinopsida; order Pinales; family Pinaceae; genus Pinus; species Pinus albicaulis. The sequence continues at coordinate 1,201,254,444 of CM076570.1, forward strand.
CCCTCGGGGGAAGAAAAATACCGTGGCCACGACCTATAGACAGGGCTCCTCCATAGGACAACAACATCTGGACAAGGTCATAAAGGAATATGGGGACATCTTCACCTCACCCATTGGGGTACCTCTACATTTTTCAGGTTAAGCACTCCATCGATCTGACCCCAGGTGCGTCGCTACCCAATGGACTGATCTATCGGTGTTTCGTTTTGGAAAACGACGAAATCAAGGGACAGATTCATGAGCTGCTACAGAAAGGTCGCATTCAGCCGAGTTCATCACCCTGTGGGAGCCCGATCGTGTTGGTGCAGAAGAAGGATGGGACTTGGAGACTCTGTATTGACTATCAGGCACTGAATAAGATCATTGTTTGGAATAATTATCCAATATCGCGGATTGATGATCTTCTAGACCAACTCAAGTGGGCCAAATATTTCTTCAATATTGACTTGAAATCTAGGTATCATCAGGTACCAATGGAACCTTATGATGTGTGGAATATTGCCTTCAAATCTAAGGAGGTCCTTTTTGAGTAGTTTTTTATGCCTTTTGGGTTGATGAATTCCCTCGCAACCCTCATGAGGTTGATGGGAAACATCTTGCGACCATTTACCAACTTATTCATGGTGGTGTATTTCGATGACATCATGATCTTCGGTCAGAGCTAGGAAGAGCACCTCCACCACATTCAGCAAGTCCTCCAAACACCGCGGCAACAAAATTTGTGTGCCAATTTGGAGAAATGCACTTTTTGCATGACCTAGGCTCAATATTTGGGATACATCATTGATGAGCAGGGGATGCATGTGGACCCAGCCAAGATCCAGGTCATTCGGGATTGGCCAATCCCAAACACTCTAACATAGCTGTGCAACTTTCTTGGTCTTTCCAATTTCTACTGAAGGTTCATGTTGGGGTTACCTCATATCACTAGGCCTTTGAGTCAAGTCACCAAAAGGGGGAGAAAATCCCAAATTATTTTGGTCCAAATCTCAACATAAGGCATTCGTGGAGTTGAAGCATCGCCTATTTCTGCACCAGTGCTCACATTACCAGACTTGCAACAACCATTTGATATTGAGACAGATGCCTCTGACTATTCTATTAGGGAAATTATTACTCAACAAGAGCATCCAGTGGCCTATCATAGTGAAACACTTTCAGACACAGTTCATAAGTATCTCACCTATGACAAAAAGATTTATTCCATTATGCAAGTTTTTCGAAAATGAAAGCATTAAAGTTTGGGGAAAGAAATAGTCATCACCAAAAATCACCAACCCCTGTAATTCATATAGACACAAGGGAAGTTGCAGAACGATATCCATCATAAATGGTCCACATACCTGCAACAGTTCCATTTGAACATGAAGTATAAAATGGGAAGCATAAATAATGTTTCAGACTTCCTCAGTCGACCACCGTTCATGGCACTGACCATTGTGATCAAATCTTGTGGGCGTGAGACTTCGAGTTGGCCACATCTCTACAAAAGTGATCCAGAATTCATCAACATGTACTAGATGCTCTTGGAAGGTAAGCAAGTTCCAAATTTTCACCTCTAGGATGCATTTTTATGCCACCTGGGACACCTTTGTGTTCCTTCAAGTGAGCATGCCAAGATGATTTTGGAAGTGCACTGTTAGCCCCCCTATAAATTTTTGACAAGCAAACAGGGGGCTAAATTTTTTTTGAGCCTTCAAGGAATGCATTTCTCGTGAAAACACATCATCCTTGAAGCCTCCTTGTGCCTTTCGTCCTTTGATAAAATCCCCTCTGCTGATTCCCATTATAAAGCCTCCCTATTGTGAAGAAGAATGCTCAAGGCCCCCTTTCCCCCCCTCATCTCACCCCCACTTAGCTTCTATTTTGTCTCCCCCTCTATTTCCCTTCTTACCTTTCAAATTCTCGACCATACCCCTTGGAGCCTTATAATAAACATGTGTTACCATTTATTATAAGTCTCGCCCTTTGTATAACCACTTCCCCTTTCATCCCCGCCGTGTATTCCATAAAATTTATTATAAAGTTTATGTTATATAATATGTAACCTGCCGTTGTTTACATCGCAAATCGCATAATCACAATTTCGCATGTTCGTTGTATATGTTCGATCAATCCATCGCAAATATTTGCGATGCAATCGGCCGATCGCAAATCCTTTGATCGCAATCTCATTCCCATCGCATTTCCCTCCGTCGCAAGTTCTCGCATCGCATCGCAACCTCCCCGCCGTTATTTAAATCGCAAATCGCAAATCGCGTGTTTTATGAGAGGTGCTCCGATCATCCGTCGCAAATATTTGCGTTGCGATTGATCGCGTCGCAAGTCCTCGCACTTCCCGCTCGTCGCACTATTCGCCCTTCTCCATGACCAGGTCCCACACCTGTGGCTCCGTTTCATTGTTCTTCCCTATTTCCCTGTGTTATCCGCCCAAGCGTTAATCTTTGGGCTTTTACACTAATAGCCATTCCCTCCGCCACCCTTCATTATTTCCTTTGCTCTCGACTGTTCCGCCACTGTTCCTCGGGGCCTCCGCAGCATTTCTCCTCCACCACTGCCTGGGTTTGTAACAGGTGTGTTTTATTATGTAGATAGCACAGAGAGGCCATTTCAGCATGTGCCAGCGGATTAGCGGAAGAGATTCAGAGGGGGTTAATGCTTGTAATTAATGTTTAGCCCCGCATTCAAAGGAGAGGGCGCAGTTTGAAGACTCAAGAACGCAAAAGGTCATATCCACGTCTTAATATCAGCAGAACACATTTCTCTAGGAAGGACATTTACCTACAGCACTCCTCATATCTCCTCGAGCCCTGAAACGGTTAATTATACTGACAGAGCTTCTTAAAGACTGTCTGGACAGAAGTTATGGAGGTATGGAGAGATCTGCAGACTTTTCACCCAGTGCATTTATTCCAGAAGGCTAGCACAGAGTTCCAGACCGCCGTAAGGACTTAAAGAACATATCAGAGGTCAATCTCGACCTGACAGACGCTTCCACACAGTCCACAGAGTACAACACAACGCCATTAAGCAGAATGGGCTCGGCCTCCTCCACCATTCTGTCTTAATGAGACTCATTTAATTTGTATCTACCCCTGTTACTCTCATTCTCCTATAAGAACCCCCGAGAACATATTGTAAAGGGTTGTTGTGCAGTTGTTGGGCATTTTTGCTGTTAGAGGAATTCAGTTGATTGTTAGAACAGTCTTGGGAGGGAGTTACAGAGTAGTTTGTATGTAATAGGCTGGGAGGAGAAAGTTTGGATTGTAACAGCCATTGAGCTATAGTGTACATGACTGGTTTTGCATCAATTAATCAAAGCACATTTCACAGGATCCTGGTCTATTACTATTGGTGATGTTTTCCTAACTCTATTCATTACATTTTCATATTGTTTCATGTTCTTCTGGTAGGCAACAGAAGTATAACATAGGATTCACCCTTGTTAGGTGCCCTATGTTTTTTGCTCTCCCTACCTTTAATGTTTTCTGCTTTATGTGCTATCTGAGAATTGATTTCAGTCGATTTAACCAGTGTAGTGGATGTTATTTCCTGCTCTCTGATGTATGAATTGGATGGATCATTCCTTAAATGTTCTTGTTGGGTTTAAGCTGGACGGTTTGGGAACACTGGGGATTAGAGTTAGCCCTGTCCACTAGGATCCTTACACGACCAGCTGGCCTTTCTAAGTCCCTTCTGTCAATCTTATCTCTGTCTTCCCTTGGAGTTGCTAAAGCAGACCTGGAGTTAAATGACCTCTGGTCCGATCTATAAGCAGCCCCTTTGTCCCTCTTTGAGAGCTGCCTTTGAGTATGTCCAAGTAGGTCTGGAGTTAAATGACCTCTGACCTGATCTATAGACAGAAATTTGGTTGTCTTTCTTTCTTTCACCTTCTTTCCTTATTGTCCCATTCCATCATCTATCTAAAAGATCCTTTAGTATAGATGGCTTGCCCTCTGAAAGCCTTGGTTAGTGGTTGCAAGTAATTCTCCTTTCATGACTCCATAGCCCAATGGATGGCACTTTCTTGGCCTATTCTCCTATGCTGAAGCATCTTGTTGTTTTGCTCTCTTCCTCCCAAAGCCTTCTCAGTTTATGATCCCATGACCAACCCAGCAACCAACCAACCAAATTATTTTAAACCCCCCTTTGTGCTTCATAACTAGCCTAATATCTAATTTGAGCTTCAAAGACATATCATTCTTTGCTCTATTTGGAGAGATCCCTCTCCGGGTCCAGGAGGGCTAGATCCTAGGGCCCCAAAGTGGTTTGATGTTGTCTTATCTTTTGGTATTGCCAAATCTGCCAAAACATAGGAACCCCAACATGCACTACAGTCGGGTCGCTGGACATTTTTGGGGTCAAGAAAACAGTGGAAATTTTTTAGAATTATTTATATTGGTTGAACCTTTGAAAAGATGTAAGTAACTACATTAGATATTGCACTGCTTGCACCATTGCCAGACCATCCATCAAAAGGAAATGCCTATATACTTTGTTTCCTACCCCTATTCAACCTTGGGAATCCATCTAAATGGATTATATGTTGGGCCTTCCTTCTACCAAGCATGGAAATGAATGTGTTTTTGTGGTCGTCGACAAATTCTCTAATATGGCCATTATGGAGACCTGCAAGCCTGAATATAATAGCAGAAGCCACTGCTAAACTATTCTTTGAACAAGTGTGGGTACACTTTGGAATCCCACAGTCCATTATCTCAGTTCGGGAAAACAGGTTCCTTAGTACATTTTGGTCAAGTATCTGGTCGATGCTGGACACCAAGCTCACTAAGTCCACAATGTTTCACCCCCAAACTGATGGCCAAATAGAGGTCATCAATAGGATGATCGTACACATCCTACGCATGTACAACTCAAAGAATCAACGCACATGGGATGAAAGCCTCCCCTGTGTCTAGCATAACTATAATCGGGATCTCCACATCTCAACTGGCCACGACCCCTTTCAGGTGGGTTTGGGATTCCAGCCACTATGTCCCATTAATGTGGTCATGTCATTTGTGGCTACTCAAGCAGATATTACTCATGTCTAGTCCAAAGCTGACAAGGCTAATATCTTCATTAAAAACGTTAAGCACATCTGCCAATAGTCCATGACATATTGGACAGAGTCAATGCTAAGTACAAGTAGTGACATGATCAATATCCGGTGCCACACAACTTCTAGAGTGACCGCGAGCTTCGCTCGCTTTGATATGGTCCATACACCATCACCAAAGTTGTAGGGGAAAATTAATTTGAGCTCAGTGTTCCACCATTCCTTGGTTTGCACTGAGTGTTCGATGTGGACCGCCTTCAGCCCTACTTTCCACCATTACTGGACACATCTAACATTGCAGAACAACTCACACCAATATAGTTAAACTCAGATTGCATGGACCAAGCCACAACTGATGGGATCATGGACACACAGATCAAGAATACCTGCCAGTAGAGTATCCATCTGAGTTGTCAAATTAGGCCAACTCCTTCACGAGGGTAAGTGGTTCACCAGGGACTAGGTTCAACAGAAATTTCCTTACCTCATGGAGGCTCTACACGCAATGGGGAACATTTCTTCCTAAGGGGGAGGAATGATTCAAGAGGATATTGGTGGCCACCCACCTATTCCACCTAGAACTCTAGTTGGTCTCATTATTTTCCTTTTTTATAGCAGCATTTATTATTTTTGCAGTTTTTAGGGTCTTGAACTTCCAGAGCAGTTTTGACCCCCTAAACGGATTTTTTTTTAGGATTTTGGCAGGCCCGTAGCCATAGGTATGGACCTGTGGAAAATCATGTAGTACTCAGAGAAATATTTCCAATGATATATTGTATGTGCCAAATAGAGATAATATGACCAAGTTACAAACTTGGGAATTTGGCTACCCAGCTAACCCCAACGGGGCCCACAAACTCTTGGCATTTCATCTACTCGAGTTAGGGTTTTGGTTGTATATGTTTTTTTCATGTTTTTGAATAATAAAAATTCCCTTGAGCCTCATTGTAATGTAGTTCAGAAACATGTAGCCACCACATCTCTTCTTAGAGATAAGCTAACATCGCCCGAGCTAGTTTTTTTTTTATCTGTTTGTAAGCATTTTTTAATATTCTATAGTAATGAAATGAAGTGTTATTCTTGATGCATCTCTATTCTTATGTTTATTTATGTATTTTATTGTGTTCTTTCATAAGTTTGGATCATAGAAGTACCCAGTAGGTTGAGTGTGTTAGGGGATGTAGCAAGTGCATACCTGTCCCCTGCAATACAGTGAACCAACGTTCCTACACTTCTCCCACCAACATTCCTACACTCCTTTATAGCATGGATTCTCGTCCCAGTGCTAGAGCGAGTACTTCCATGATGCTCCCATACAAATCGTGTCCTTCCCATAGGAACTTGGTACATAATACTTGTGGCATGGGTTCATTTGCTTAAACGGGTTCACCAAACCCCAAAATGGGTGTGTGAACCCTGAAAATGGGCATGTTATGGGTTCTTATGTGGCATTGGGCAAGAAAAAAAATCCCTATCTTAGTAAAAAATTTCAAAATTTAAAGTTCTGAGGTCAGAAAGAACCATCATTTCGGAGGAAGTACAAGTTTTATTAATTTCTTTGCCATGATTTTTATCAAAATTCATATCATACTAAAATATTTCAAATATATCGTTTTGAGGTCTTAAAGTCTCATTATTTCAAAAGCACATTTTTTTTAAATTTCTTTACCATGAATTAGTTCCTGTATTTTATTTCTTAATGATATAATCACTAATTAGTAATGCATGCCTCTAACTGAAATACAACATCCTTTTATAGAAACACCATCAAGTACAAGTCATATTAAGAAATATGTATACATTTAAAAGAATTTAGAAATATGATTAAGTACAAGTCATCTGAATCATGAAGGATATATGCACTTAAAAATATATATTTTCTGTCTTAAGCATTCGCTAATTTCCTTGTGTTTCTTCCACTCTGATAAATTTCTCCACAATGTCAATACCATTTAACATAAATGTTTCATCACACTCAACACAACACTTCAATACTAAGTTATTTATTTATTCATTAGTATACATAAGTGAGGAATGTGTTTTTATGGTTTAAAGTTCTTTAAACATATATATTAATTTTATAATCTACTTTGGTTTTCTTCTTGAAGGGAGTTATTTTTGTATTTTCAATATATAAATTGCAATTTCCACTTGATATCAAATTTGAAATTTCTATGTGAATGTTAATGTTAATGTTAATGTTTAAGAATTTAAAAATCTTAATATGTGTGTGTGTGTGTGTGTGATTTTTATGTTTGTCTATATTTTGCCAATATTTTCACCGATGTTTCCGAAAATATGTTTTCGGGACCCTTGCTAATATCTTATCAAGAGCGATATTATCAACACTACTATAAACCTTTAAAAACCCTCATGGGTTATCTCAAACAAAATGATCATTTTGAAGGGTGATTGTTGTTGTTGACAATAGTTTGGAACTTGATATCTGAAAACTCATAACAAAGGATTTACATTATTTTCTCCACTGGATTGGACACAACGATTTAGAGACACCGAAGAATCCCAGGGACACCAAAATGGATTCCAAGGTTATCGTTTTTGGAACAAATGGCCAAGATTATCATTTTTGGAACACATGGCATGTTTGTTGCTCTATAATTACATTCTAATTATATATCACACACCATTTGCATTTCTTATTCTGTCAAAAATTGCTTTACTCCAATGTTACACGAGGACACATCTTACAATGTTGAAGGCACCCTCTCACTCCCCACACCTAGAATATGAGAGAGCTCATGAAAAAATGTTTCAGCACAACCCCATTTATGTATAACTCCATGTCTGAAACATTTCATGGAGTTAGAAGACACATTTCACCAAAAGGAGGGGGTTTATGTCCACCCATTTTTGAAAAATGAGGCATGTTTCAAAAAAGGAGGGCTTGCCCCTTGAAATTTGGTGGGATATGTCCAATGAGGCTAGATACACTTCTATATTTGAACAATCCACCACCCGTTTTTTGCCCCCAATTATATCATGTGATCCATCGAAATTTGGGGAGTCCTGCCAAATGCAGTAGGCACACATCCCCATATACTTGCACACATGCCAAAAACTTGGGAAGTCTCGCCAAATGTACTAGGCATGAAATCCATGTACCTACACACATATACTAAACTTGGTGAAGCATTGGCTAGAGCCATTTCCAAACACTGAAAATAATTTCAGTGGAATATGTAACAAATCTGATAACTTCTAGAGAAAATCAATGCTTTTCCACATTTCCAATCCACTTTGGTATTGAATTTCCACCCTAGAGTGCCAAATCCAGTAACACAACTTGAAATACTATCCAATGTTCCGATCTAAAGGAGTTTCCTCCAGCTACTGACATCACAGTTGAGGCCAAGTACAAGTCTTAGGTGATTTTGGTTGCATAGATACCAATACTACACTCTTGTATAATATTAGTCGAATGTATGACCCTTTCTGATAAGGGTGTTGATTATTTAATGAGGATGATCTTGGTTATCTAATGATGAACATGGCTTGTTATGTCATCTATTGGCTCCAATCTAATTAAGGTCTATCATTGTTACATAATCTTAACCAAATGTACGACACAAAAGGATCCAAATTCAAGTCCCAGTCACTTTTTCCATAACAAATACCACTATAGGATACCATCTTAGCAAAATGTAAGTATGGTCTCTTCGAGTAATTCAACCTTCATCGGTAGCTCAATCCACATTTATAGTTCATGGAAGTCAAAATTTTGTTCATTAATACACTTTCAATCATTTCCAGGTGTTGTGTTGGTGAGGTTGTCTAATTAGTTCATGGTTCAGTATCAAATGGAAAATCATGTTAGGCAACCAACCAAGGCGGTCATGGTTTATAGATGAAGACAATAGCATCGTAGGAAACCCTACAAAATTCAATTTCTTATAGCATGAATAAGAAATTGGATGAAAGTACTTGGTAGGTAGAGTTCCCTAACATAAGCCATGAAATGGGGATCTTTATGTCATTTATGTCATTTAACTCGAGCAATCGAAGTTCTGCTCCCTCCCCAAAACTCTACCCTTCGACGAAAATTCCAACGTGAACTATTTCCAATTTGATTTTGTGAACCGAAAAAAATTACCCAAATGGATTATAAGATACTATAAGAGGTTCATAGAAATGTTAACAATTTGTTCATTTTATTATTTTAGAACAACGAATTTTGTTCGATAGTAAAATGCAAAAAAAAAACATTTGATTTTATCAATATGATATCTTGTTATTTTATTCTTGAATAAATTGGGTTGTATTCTTTTCTTTTTTTTAATTCCAAACTCATCCAGAAGTAGAGGACGTTGATTTTCAATTACATAAAACAATATTCCATGAGATCATGATACAGCTGTGGCACATCATACAAAATATGTGACCAAAATATGTTACCAACTACTCTGATATTCTCCTTACAGTCCTGCAATTCAGGACCACCGATGGAGAAAGGAGAAAGGATGGATAAAGATGAAATACAGGGTTTGTTGACAAAGTACCATTCATGATATTGGCAGTCAATTGTGCAGTACAGTAATCTGTCCACTAGGAAAAAAATGAACTGGGAATTCCCAAAGAAAAATAATTAACAAGGAATTCCGAAAGTACATATCAGAACAATCCTTTAAAGAGAAGGCGGCTTTACATGAGCTCCGCCCAAATTGGGTTGTATTCTTAAGGGTACTAGGGATTGTGGAAAATAAAACCTAGGATTAATTCTCCAATTTTTAGTTGACAATGTTTTTATACGACCATGTTAGAGACTTCTTTGTGGGAGCTAGAGCCTAGCTAGCATAGCTGTGTAATTTTGCGAAAAAAAAGGCTAGAAATAATGTTGCAAATATCGGCATTGAGATAAAATTGTTAAGAATATCGAAAACCAAAAAATCATTAAAATTACAAAAATATAAGTAAAAATCAGCAAACATCAACAAAATTAAAATACCACCAAAATATCCTTAGAATCACTAAACATCACCTAGGCTAAAAAAAAATGCAAAATTGGGATAAAATCGCCATAAAATTTGCATGTTTGCAACACTTGCTAGAAATATTTTGTAATGAATTATTTTATTATAGATTAATGCTTATTTTAATTATGGTATAGTTGTACATTCTATGGAAGCAAGGCATGCCCTTTATCTTACATAATGCATGAACCTTGGTGAATCTAAATTTTGCATATTTTGATATATATTTCTTTAAAAAGAATGAAAAAAGAAATTCTTAAAGTTAAAAAATCTAACATTTTTAGTAAATTCCTTGTTTCAAAACTTTATATTGTTTTACTCAAAATTTTAATAAAAAACCTCTTGCTAAGTTTTTAGCTAATAAACTTAAGCCTCTCGTCGGTTGTATCAATTCCTATGTCAAAGATTCTTACTCATTTATTAGTGAGTTAAAGGGCATTAGAATGGATCATAAGGATAAACTGGTGAGTTTTGATGTGGTCTCATTATACACCATCATTCCCATTAAGGATGCTATTGATGTCATCAATCGCATCAGTGATCCTGACACTGCCCATCTTATAGAAATTTGTCTTACCTCATGTTCTTTTGCTTTGAAGGTGTTTTCTATGAGAAAACCTGTCGTGTTGCCATAGGTTCCTCACTATCCCCTCTCGTGGCTAATCTGTTTATGGAGGATTTTGAGTATAGGGCCCTGTCCTCAACCCTTTTCCAACCTAAATTGTGGAAAATATTTTTGGATGAAACTTATGTCATCTGGCCCCATGGAAAAGAGAATTTGGATATTTTTTTCAATCGCCTTAATAACCAATCTAGTTCCAATAAATTCACTATGGAATGTGAAGTTGACGGGTTTCTTCCCTTCCTCAACGTTCTCATTTCAAAGAGAGACGACGGTTCTTTCTCCCGTAAAGTCTTTTCGAAGAAGACACACACGGAGCAATATCTTCATGCTTCTTCCCATCATTTCCCTGCTTATGAGTGTTCTCAGCACCTTGGTGTTAATTTTTGGCAACTAGGTCCAAACTCCATGTTGCACTGCTCATATGACGATGGTCATATTTTTGTTTCATTCCTCTTTAGGAGAGGTGCAAGATTGATCTAAATATCATCTTGATCGGATGAGCAGAACATTTATTTTGAATTTATTTTCCACATGTGCAAGTTCAGCCAAATCTGTAATGTAGGCTCACATGCCTAATAGATGTGTCACATACCCTCATTGATGGATATAAATTGGAGAGACTTTGAGGTCATTTTCTCGTCATCTCATCACACATTCTCTCATTGTGATCTGATTGGTTCGATAGCCTTTGGAGGCCTTTTTCCCCTCACACGTGTGGAGCGAAGTTGTTGTTTTCTGCGGATCTGTCTAGGGATTTTTGCTAGAACGTTGACTGTGGTCAACCCTTAGTCGTTTGACCTCCAACTTCTGCCAAAAATCCAATTTTAGGAGGTCGTACAGCTAGGCACTAAAATCAAGGAATTCTGGGTTGTTTGACTAAAGCCCTAATTTGCTGCGTTGAGTTTTCTATGTTGTCTTTGGGTTGAATAGTGTTGACTTGTGATGAGCTGTCTTTGAGGGTTGTGGGTGTGACACATGAAGGAGTGGCTGACCGAGAAAGACTTTGTTAGTTGAAGCATCTTGTTGACTGTCGTAACGCCACAATATCTTGTATCTTTGCTAGACAAAAGGAATTGTAAATCTGATCTATATTTGGCTTGTCTTCTATTGATCTATTATGTGTTCTATCATCATTTTACTTTCTTGTTATTTTGTATCGGGCCTAAGAAAGATTGAAGAAAAAGTGCATCAAACATAGAACACCATGGTTATCTAAATTCAACAGCCACCAGAGCATTTAGAATTTCTGATGATTCTCATTTTAATGAAGAGAAATCCTACCTCCTTATTGTTTTTTTGTAAAAATGGTTACAACAAAATTCAAGGTCACAAAGCTTTTCTTAAGGCTATAAAAGGCCCTACGAATAATAAAAAAGAACCTAAGGATTGGTCCTCTGTGGTTCACCTTCCATTTATCCAAGGGACCACATACAAGATTGTTATAATTCTTAAGAAACATAATATTTCCTCAACTTCTAAACCTCTTCACAATATTCGGAGCTCACTAAAATCCGTTGAGGACCCTGAAGATCCAAGGGATAAAAAAGGAGTTTACATTATTCCTTGCTCCTGTGGAACTCCTTACATCGGTGAGACGACTTGATCTGTTAACCAAATGATTTATGAACATGTTGCAAACATTAAACATGGAAGATCCCACTCCTCTGCTTTAGCCGAACATGCAGAAAATACTAACCATCAAATCTGTATTGAAGAAGCTAAAGTCCTTACCCATGTCGACCATTTTCATCATCGTAAGCTAAGGGAAGCTTTAGAAATTGAAAAAATGCCTTTCAACCTCAAAGTTGGATCCCTACCCTATACTTCTAAGCATTGGTGTCTTTTCTCCATAATCTTCTCTTCTTTTAAATAAATTAATAATGTTGATCCATTCTAATAATAATAGAGCTAATTAAATAAAATTTTATTATTTTAATAAAAAGAATTTTATTTTTATTTTTTAAAGAAACACATATTAATTTATAAATATTGTATATTTATAATAGAAATTGAATTTGAGTAATTAAAATTAATAGCTTTGGTTAAATGTAACTATTCTTTAAATAATAGTATATATTAAAATATTTATAATTTAACTACCTTTCATGATCTTCTCCTCATCTATTTATAGTGGAATACATTGATCTCATGGGACGTGAAGATGAACCACACTAATTAGTTCTAAACTAGTCAACCAATTTTTTTGCTATTTGATTTTTACCATACAAAATAATATGTCTTTTCAAATTTATACTAATTATATACCTATAACAAATGATATATAAAATCTCAATAAGTGATATTTTCATATTAATTTTTTGGGTGTAATATCAAATTGCATTATATTGTCTTTATTGTCTCATGAATTGAATTTTATGGTTCCTTAATTATAATGTGATATTCTATTTAAATTCAAGTTCCTTTCAATTTTATAAATTTTTATTACTATATTAAGCAAGAATATTGATTAGAGCAATCACAAAAAATTAGTATGGATCCATAGCATATAGGAAGAGTCATACTAAAGTTTTAAATTAGTATGGATCGTTTTAAATTAGTATGCATCAGTAGTATATAGGATGAGTCACATTAAAGTTTTAAGGGTTACATATTTTTATTATATGATTGGGATTTTAAAATTTGAAATTTAGTTTATCTTTATATATAAACATAATAAAATTATATGATTCAGATTTTAAAATTTGAAATTTAATTAAATTTATTATTTGAAATTTAGTTAAATCCATCTGCATATATAAATATGATAAAACATAGTAAAGTATATTTAATCAAATAATTTTAAATATGAGTATTTTTTTCTATAAACTTTATTTATTAAGAGTATCTAATTTTTATTTTTATTAATGGGTCACTATTTGAAAACAACTCCCCTAGTAGTCACTGTGTCCATATTTGAGCCATTGGATTAAATGTTACACAATTGAAATGTTTTAAGCCATTAGATCAAGTAAATATTTTTATATATGTTTTTTATAATGTTAGTTTTTTTCTTTTTAATAAGTTAGATTGAATTTAGGTTTTGGTGACTTTTAAGTTAAAATGTTGTTATTAAAAAAAAAAAAAAAAAATTTAAGCTCAATTTTTTAATAAAATTTAAATTACTAACTTAATAAAACTAGATTTAACATAAATTAGTTTATATTACATGGATAAAAAAAATATAAAAAAAAGGAAAATAACTATTTATATTGCTAAATACTACATTTTTGTGCTACTATGCTCTCCAACAAAGTATGATAGAAAGGTTGTAATGTCATGTTTAACATTTTGACTATGTCAAATTACACAAAATTAAAAATAAAAGTAAATTAAATAAAAATATTGACATAATGTAACGAACATTTTAACTAGGTCAAAATACAATAAAATAATAAAATAATGATAAACTATAAATACAGCCCATGGTATTGACCTATGGTATTCATGTGAAATATAGTTTCATTATAGGAGGAACTAAGATGGCCCAAATCAATCTTGACTCTAGATCTAAACTAATTATTTAATAAAATTATTTTTAAATATTTATAACCATTATTCTTTTAAAATTTTATTTAATAAAATGTATCTAAATTTTCATACATCCAAATATACATTGTTTTTCTTGTTCTGTATTATTTTTGTTACAACTATTTTATTATTCCAAAAATACATGGTTTTTTTTGTTATATACTATTTATGTTTTATAATTAGTGAGTATTATTTCTTAATATATAAAAAAATAAATTAATAATGTTTTTTTTTTAAATATGTGATCTTTTTTAAATTTCCAAATTATTTCAAAGGACATGATTTATCTTGAGCAATAATGATGAATGTTCATAATTCTCATTTCTTAAGTAACACTAAATTTACCTTTACAGGGGTGCGTAATAATTGTTTGTATCAAAGTCAAGGATACAGAAGAAAGGAGACATGGTGAAGAGAAGCTTCCAACCTTACAAAAGGAATCCATTTTTCCTTATACACTTCAGAAGTGCAATGAAAAATCTTGGAATTTAGAAAATGTCACTAAGCTTCTCTCATGTTCCATTCATTTAGATCTAAAGTATATGGAAGAAGAAAAAAGGACAATGGATACATATCAAGAATGTATGATTCTTTAGAAGGAAACGACGTTAACAAGGCTATGGAGGACCAAATAGTAGAATTAAAAACAGAAGAGGACTCTTCAGAAAATGGGTTACTCAAGGATTTTGGAATCCAGATGAGCTACATTATCTCACTGATTCAAGCAAGCACTCAAAAAGAGACAGACAATAGTGATATAGAGACAATTTATTCATAAACAAGAGAAAGCCAGAATTATAACCCGAGATAGAGTTATGGGAAGAGAAATATTTCAATTGTAAGAAGGAGTCAAAGTTACATGAGTAGTATTTCACTCAACATAATTCTCCACCGCTTATTCTGGAGGAGAAAGTTCCTACTACCTCGTCAGTTGAAGAAGTCTCACATGAGAAAATCAGAAGAGATTCCTCAATGTTATTTTCATTTGACATTCAGTCACTCTGCTCTTTTTTGTCTAGTAGTCTCTTTACCTCTGCCTTTAAATTCAATGACTCGTAAAATACTAGACAAAAGACACTTACCTATTGCAATCAGTTGAAAAAAAAGGTATCTCTAAAGGATCACTTGGGGAGGAATCTATTATTTAAAAGAACGAGAAAATAATTTCATTTCAAAACAAAAATGTACTATCACTAGGGAAGGGAGTTATTACATTTAAAATTTGTTCCCATTCTTGTCACTACAAAATTTGATTGTTTCTTTTTATTTGATGGGAAAATAAATGATCTTTAAATGGCACTAAAGTCTTGAATTATGATCCTTAGTCGCTAGATTCCTTGATTATGAGAGATGATTTTTTCTTCTTACTTTTGGGTCTTCATGATGTTTTTTATTTTGACTAAGGTGAAAAGTTCCAAAGAAGTGGAATATTGGTCGTTCAAAGAGGAATTATGGAAATATGATTGTAGATAATTTATTAATATAAATTATCTAAACTAAGATTAATTAAACATCCCCAAGGGTTAAAAAGGGCCCAAATGTCTCTTATCCATAAAATTGACGATTAAGATAACTCTATGCTCTATATTCAAATGGCAGGTGAAGGTGTATTTACCATACTTAAGCTTCTTAGTAGTCTCTTATGAAGTACAACATGTCATAGTGATAAGTTATTATTCCATTAAATAATTCTAGTTGTAGAGTAGAGTCAGAGTTCTAGGAGTAGTATTAGAGGAATTCAACATTGCGAATGTGATAGAAGAAAATAATTTCGTGGAAGGGTGAAGTATGCCCAACTTGGTCATAAAAACGAAGTGTATCCTTCATGCAAAAACAAATAAATAAACATGTTAATTTTGTCATAAAGAGGTCTTGATTACTTTGGCCAAAATTTCTCAACCATTATGAAAAAACATGTCTTACATGCAATTAATAACAAAGAATTTGTTCCACATCAATTACCCAATATGGATATTTTGATTTGAGGTCCAATAAACATAATTCTCCACCCCTTATTCTAGAGGATCAGTTGGAGCTGAGAAAGTTCCTGCTACCTCTTCTTTCTTATATGTTATTCTTTCCTATACCACAACCTTACAATGTTTCCTTTGCAACATGTGGTGCAATTTCTAGTTATGATTACGGGTGCGGCACTACCGTACTTTTTCTTTTTCCAAATACTCATGTATATAGACTACGCCTTTAGCAACACTTGTTAGTTATTAATCAAATGTTCTTTCAATGTGTGGAAAATAAACATAAACATCATTATCAATCCACATGTACGCCCATACATACAAGGGAGGGGAAACTCCCTGTTAATAATGAGTTCGCCCGATAATATGTTTCATAAATATGAAATTATAAGTTCCAATCCAGCAGAAGCCACTTCTGCTCCTTGGCAAGGCAAGTTGCCTTTTGACCAAGCTCTAAGAATTTTCAACCATCAAACTAGCCTACAACAATCATTTACAATTATCAGATTTCACTTTGGGAATTTCCTGCACAAAACTGCCCAAGTGCTGCCGAGTCACCCGGGTCACTCGAATCAGCACTGCAAATCAGTTCAGACCATCCCTTGAGCTCCCTATGTGTCCAATCCACTCTCCAACAATATGGTTAGATGCGTCCCGTCAATACACACATTCTGCAATTTACGACACTCAATTCCGACTCCCGACGCTCCCGGAATGGCTTCCGAACTGTCGTGCAGTTCGTGCAGAGACGCCCTGTCGTTCGCGGCCTGACTCGCCCGACTGTGGTGCAGACGCCCTGTCGTTCGCAGCCTGACTCGCTCGAATGTGGTGCAGATGCCATGTCGTTCGCGGCCCGACTCGCCTGACTATGGTGCAGATGCCCAGTCTGTGGCCCGACTCACCCGTCTGCGACCCGACTTGCCCGTCTGCTCGCCCTCCTTCGATGTTCGTCGTGCTACTTCACCAACGAGTTGTTGGTATGCTCGTGGTGCTCCAAATCTTGTTACTTGATTGTTCTTTGATGCTTCGATGCTTCTCCACTTCCATACGCCCTCCATATATATACACGTATCAAGTGAAGTGTGGGTCGCTCGGTCGACCCGAGCCGACCCGTCGTTCAGCTATCCACCCATGAAGTGTCGCGTCGGCCATGCCCAACACAACTACTATTGCACATCAATTGGTATCAGAGCTGCCATTACTAGGATATTTTGTACTGAAGCAAGCAGGGACAACTCGAAGGTTGAAGTTGAAGCTTGATTGAGCAAACATGGATACTGATGCAGGGTTGCAGCAAGTATTGGAGTTTGGCACTATAGAGTTGAGCGAAGGGATGACCGAAGTCATGACCGAAGCCGAACAAATGAAGAAAGCAAGTTTTAAGGCTCAAGTTGAACTTGAGAACATGATAAGACGTTGGAAGGATACGAAGCAACAATATCACAAGGCACTTATGCAAGTGTCTGAACACTTGGAACACATTGGAGATGGGTTGATGGAGATGCGGAAATATTTGGATGGACTATCTGGACAAACTGCTAAAATTGAGAAGCTTGACATGGAGATACAATAAGGTGAAAAACTACTTCAAGAACTTTTTATTGAAAGGGCTCACTTGAAGGAAAGAAGTACCACGTTGCAGGCTAAAGTCAAGAGCATGGAAGATGAGATCAAGAGGGACTTCCTTGATCCAAAACCTATTGGTTTGAAGAAATAAAATGCATATGATGGAACACTTGGAAAAGCAGAAGGCCACACTATGATGATTGGTGCACTTTGATTGGAAGGAGTCAATATATGTCAGATTGGAGCATTTAGGCAGAATTTGAAAAGGAAGGAGCTTGAACCAATTCAAGCAGACCCAGGATCGGATTTTTCTATGGAGTTTCATGAAAAGAGATATGTGAAAAGAACTGTTAGGCCGAAGCCTAGTTCGAAAGACATATTGGAAGAGGAAATGTTGAAGAAGATTGTGGATATAAGGCACAAGACAAGAAGGAGGAATGATGATGAAAGTTCCTTGGACTTGAGATTTGTGTCTACAACCGTGCAAGGGAAGAATTTATCTACTTTGATATACACGGGGGCTACTCATAGCTTCCTAAGTCGAAAGGCAGCTTCATCTCTTAGAAAGAAGAAGGCTAGCAAGGAGAAAGAGTTGAGTGCTTTCAAGGCAGTCAATTAGGGAATGAAAATAGTGACTAGTGTTATGAAAGGCACACATGTGAGAGTAGGGTCGTGGTTTGGAAAGATAGACTTAAGAGTCATTGACATGGATGATCATTCTATGGTGTTGGGGTGAGACTTTATGGTTGTAGCACAAGCTATACCAATGATGGACCGGAACATTCTCTTAATTCTTGATGATGGAAAAACAATGATGGTTCCTGTGACAAGGAAAAGTCGTTTGGGATATCAACCGAGATTGGCTTCATTGATCCTATATGAGAAGGACTCGGATATGGACCATAATGATATGGGGCGTAGGGAACTTGGATCTATGGCTCAAACAACAAAGGAACAACACATGTTTGATTTTGTTGAGAGAGACTTGAAAGAAAGAAGGAAAGGAGTAGGGATATCTTCATTTCTTGAGCATGTAGCAGAGAAATCTACTCAAGATCTTCACCAGGATGATGTGAAGAAGGAAACTTTTTCAGACATGGGACCGAGAAAAGATTATGCAGGTAAAGATCCAGCTGGAATTGTAGAATTTTGCAGGTATGGTATGGGCATACATGATTTTCAATTAACGAAGGATAGGCTTGGGACACTAGGATGCACTCAAGAGGAGTTTGATGTTGTTCATGAGTACCTTAAAACATGACATCAATCTCATACATGGGTGGATGAAAGTCAGGGAGGTAGCTTCCTAGCCCTTGCTTTGAAATAAAAATTTGGAGAAAAGGGAGTGTGGTGCCTTAGTCCATGGAGGACCACACCACCCTCGAAAACAAAGGGGCTTTGAACAAAGGCCCACATGGATGGATAGATGCTTGGATGAATGTGGCTACCTTGATAGCACATTAGAGTAGAATCATAGACCACATATTGCAGATGGAATGGAGGACAACTTCATGGACCTGAATATGGCACATTGATTGGTGAGAGAACATCTCTTACTTTGATGTTTGGAGGATGTGAACTACTTGGGGAAGTGGCACATGGATTAACATCATGGACAACATGTTGTGATGGAGATGAAGAACACTTCATGGACCGAAACATGGCACTTAGACTTTGGACAGATTCTTGGTTGAATTGATGAATGTGACAAGATCTAGAGAAAGACTAACGGATGGCATGAGGATGTACATTCTTATGAGGAGGACGTTCAGTTGGACTGATCACCTAAGTTGTTCAAATCATGAGGGCTAGCAATGCTACGGAGGTGTGCTAGATGTTACAAACATATAGATGTTTGACAAAAAGATATGGTTATCAATATCTTCTTGGGTTGAAGTATCTTGGCTACAGTTCACATAGATATCAACATTACATTGAGAAGGAATTTTGAAGGAAGACATGAACTTGACAGTTTATGCATTACTTTGATGATTATGGTAGAGTGGGAGACATGAACACATTTGGAAGATGTTGGAGTCATCAACACTTTGCGACGACAGTTGCGACGATACCGTGCACATGGGTGCGACGATAGTTCATGCAACAACATTTTGCGACAAAAGTTGCGATGATATTTCACACATTGAGTTGTGACGATGGATCGTGCGATTATGGGATGACGTTTTCAAGGGAGGACAATGCTTTGAAGTGATGGAGGATGTAAGGCCCCAAGACTTCATGAGGCGCGTTCGGGGTAACGGGCGTGCTCAATGGGCATTTGGAAGAGTTCGAGCGCCGTGCGACGAAACAAACGAAACGTCGCACCGTAGCGGCACGGGCGCGTGAGTGTAGCAGAGGGCGGCATGAAGGAATGTTGTGGCAGGCACGTCGCACTTGACCAAAAAATAGCATTGGCAAGGTGAAGTTTATACACCTAACATTGCATCGTAGCCGAGTCAATCCAACGGACGAGTTGGTGAAGTGGCCGACGTGTTGGGCGCAACCGATGCGACACTTCATGGGCGGACAACCGAATGACGGATCGGCTCGGGTCAACCAAGCAACCCACACTTCACTTTGATACGTGTATATATATGGAGGGCATGTGGAAAGTGGAGGATCATCGAAGCATCGAAGAACAGTCAAGTAACAAGAGTTGGAGCACCACGAGCATACCAACAGCTTGTTGGTGAAGTAGCACGACGAACAGCGAAGGAGGGTGAGCAGATGGGCGAGTTGGGCTGCAAACAGAGTGTCCACACCACAGGCAGGTGAGTCGGGTCGCAGACCGGGCGTTCACACCACAGTCGGACGAGTCGAGCCGTGAATGACAGGGCGTCTTTGCACGAACTGCAAGACAGTTCGGAAGCCATTCCGAGAGTGTCGGGAGTAGGAATTGAGTGTTGTAAATTTCAGAATGTGCGTATTGATGGGCCGCATCTAACCATATAGTTTGGAAGTGGATTAGACACACAGGGAGCTCAAGGGACGGTCTGAATTTATTTGCAGTGCCGATTTGAGTGACCCAAGTGACCCGACAACACTTGGGCAGTGTTGTGCAGGATATTCCAAGGTGAAATCTAATGATTGTAAATGATTTTTGTAGGCTAGTTTGATGGTTGACAAGCCTTAGAGTTTGGTCAAAAGGAAACTTGCCTTGCCAAGGAGCAGGAGTGGCTTCTGCTAGATTGGAACTTATTATTTCATACTTATGAAACATATTATCGGGCGGACACATTATTAACAGGGAGTTTCCCCTCCCTTGTATGTATGGGCATACATGTGTTTTGATAATGATGTTTATGTTTATTTACGCATATTGAAAGAACATCTGTTTAACTAATTGAACAAGTGTTGCTAAAGGCGTAGTCTATATACTTGAGTATTTTGATTTGAGGTCCAGTAAAAATAATTATCCACCCCTTATTCTAGAGGATCAGTTGGAGCCGAGAAAGTTCCGACTACTGCTTCTTTATTATATGCTATTCTTTCCTATACCACAACCTTACAACGTTTCCTTTGCAACATGTGGTGAAATTTCTAGTTATGATTAAATGAACGAAATTTGCCCAAAAAAAATTAATTATTTTAATAATAAATGACATTCTATAAGTATGAATGTCTTCACCATCCATCTTTGTATTTTTCAGTCCTTCCTCATAGCTTGTCTCTAGTCCCTATTCATAAGTTTCCCTGCTTACCAATGGCCCGTTGCTCTTCTTCTCGTTCTGTTATGCCAAGCATTATCGTGGTGTTTTGTTTAACCACCCCAATTTTCTTCAATTCCCTGCCACTCTCAGAAACAGCAGATTGAATTTGAAGAGAGTTCGGAGATACAAGGTATTACTTTAAAACAACACTCGTTCCCTTTGCGTTTTTAGTGAATCTTATATACTTTTCTCTGCTTAAATCGGTTGTTGTATATTAGAAATAGTTGTTGTTGGTAATAATGCAATGTAATGTTATGTTGTGTGCAGCTCCAACGCCAGTATCTGGAGATGTTGCTGCTTTTGAGGAGATTTGGAATTTGAAGATGTGTTCATGCTGCATTTTAATGAACAATAACCTCTGCTGCAATAAATGCAATGACCGCTCTGCAACCTCACCCCCACCAACTACAAACCCACCAACAATAGGGCCAGCCCCAGCGCCAGCCTCAGCCCCAGCCCCAGCCACAACATGAACGCAATGCCACCACCAACAGATGAATTTTGTTTGATGCATCATCATTGTTAGGTAAATAATAGAAATAGTTTACATATTTTTATGCTCTTAGAAATAATGTGAGAGAATGCTCTCACAACCTATGGTCACATGTTCGGCCCTTGTAATGTGATGAATAATATTGAGAACACTTTGGAATTTTGGGTGTAATATCAGATTTCATTATATTGTCTTTATTGTCTCATGAATTGAATTTTATGGTTCCTTACTTATAATGTGATATTCTATTTTCATTCAAGTTCCTTTCAATTTTATAAATTTTTATTACTATATTAAACAAGAATATAGATAGAGCAATCATAAACAATTAGTATGGATTCGTAGCATATAGGATGAGTCATACTAAAGTTTAAATTAGTATGGATCAGTAGCATATAGGATGAGTCACATTAAAGTTTTAAGGGTTACATATTTTTATTATATGATTGGGATTTTAAAATTTGAAATTTAGTTGAATCCATCTTCATATATAAACATAATAAAAATTAGTAAAATTATATGATTCAGATCTTAAAATTTGAAATTTAGTTAAACCCATCGTCATATATACATCTGATAAAACATAGTAAAGTATATTTAATCAAATAATTTAAAATATGAGTATTTTTTTCTATAAATTTTATTCATTATGAGTATCCAATTTTTTTTTTTTTTTATTGTGGTTAAATGAACGAAATTTACCTAAAAAAATTACTTATTTTAATAATAAAAGACATTCTATAAGTATGAATTTTTCAACCAGGAATAATTGTCAACAATACTATTTATATGAAAAATAATAAATCTTTAAAAAATAAAATTATTAAAGAATTAATTTATATTCTTTGTATTTCATTATGATATTTTAAAGAACTTTTAAAAGAAAAATATTGTGCTTAGATAAGCAATAAAAGTAGCTAGCAAAAATGCAAAAGTTAAATTTTGAAATAATTTATAAAAATGAAAAGAAAAGGATGATGTAATAAATATGTTCAAAGTGAGGTGAGGAGCACGGACAAAGTGAGATGAGGAGCATGGACGAAGAAAACGATGTAATAAAAACAGTTTTAACTACACAAAAAAAATATAGTTGCTCTTTCCATAATAAAAAGAGCCTTCAACTTAGCTTCCATTATAATTTCCATACATGTGAACATTAAAGACACTTACCATTAATCTCTAAGAAAAAATAATACTAAATAAAAAAATGCAACACCTAAAAGAAGGAAAAAACTCCATGGAACATTAAGAATGGATGTGGCATATCCTTTAGTAAAATAATAGGAGGCTTCAACTTAGCTTCCATTATAATTTCATTTTCCGTACATGTGAATGTTAAAGACACCCACCAATGGTCTAAAGGAAAAATAGTAATAGTATTAGATAAAAAATGCAAGGCCTAAAAGATGGAAAGATCTCCATGGAACATTGGGAGTGGATGTGATATACCCTTTAGTACAAGGATAGATTATTTTTATTCCATTAATAAAATTTAAAACAAAATGTACCAAAGTATGTACAAATAGTTTTTTTAAAGAGTGAAGGAATATATTCAAAACTTTATAAGAGAATGTTAGTTGCACCAATGAATTAAAGGAGAGATAGTTAAGGCTCTAGGGTTACCTTAAGTTTTAAACACCGATTAATAAAAAATGCATAGAGATATTAATTTAAGTTATTACAAGTTTATTAAAATCAAATGGTAAGGATGTCGTTTTTTTGGTTATGGATAGACTCAAAATATGCATATTTTTGTGGAATTCAAAATACATATACTACAATTCAAGTGTTAAAAGTGTTCATGAAGGAAACCCAAAGGATTAATGGGTTTTCTAAATAATAATAAGTGACAAAGATAAAAAATTCATGTAGGTAATTTTTGGAAAGAGTTATGAAGTATAAGAGGAACCATTCTAGGCTCTATGGGTTAAACATATCACCCACAAGAAGGTTATCTTGATTGTTGTTATTCAATAAGTAATATCAATTGGTCAAGTGACTCCCTTTAGTAGACTGGTAGTATAAACATTCTATCAAACATATACTACGATACATCACTCGATCATCTTTGTGAATATCAATTTTCTAGTATAATGCCATTTTTATGAGACTTCCAAAGTACAAGAAATCAGCTAAGAAATTACTTGGTGTGTATTAGAAATTGTTATCATTGGTATAATGTTATGTTATGTTGTGTGTAGCTCTAATGCCAGTATCTTGTGATGTTTTGTTTGAGGAAATGAAATGGAATTTGAAAGACAAGTGGAATTTGAAGGTATGTGCATGTTGCCCGTGCACTGCTTCCCAAAACTAAACACACAGAAATATCATTAATAAAATCACACTTCAAAGCTTGAGAATTACAAACAATTACATCGCTATTTATTTAGGATGGAAGCAATCTCTTGAATCTCTTCAAGAGAAACTTCTTCCCAGATATTTTGAGGAAATTGAGAATTATCTTCTCAACTTTAGGAATCCTATCCTAACTTCCTAATCTCCTAATTAATTCTAGAATGACTCATAAAATCTATAAAATTCTAGATTTCTCAATTTAAATAATTACAAAAAATAAAATATGTGATGCTCCTGCATCATACTACCGGGGAAGAAAAAGATAAAATCATATGTTTTGTTTTTGAATTTCTTCAATGTTGGTACCATATTTTGAAATTTTTGTTGTCATCCAAGTAGCATCTTTGACTAGTTGATTCTTCCATTTCACCAAGTATTGAAGATAATATTTCTTTCTTATCCTTTTAGCCACTCTTTGATCGATAATGGATTCAATCTTCTTTGTTGGTGCTGAAGGTGGTTATTTCTCCCATTGAACTTTGTCGTTAATAGGTGCATCGGTAGGATCATTGAAGGGGTATAGATCTAAAACATAAATGCCAAAACCTTTGGGTAGTTCTATTTCATAAGCATTCGAGGAAAAGTTTCTCAAAATTTTTCATGGTCCAATATTTTTCAAATTTAACTTATTATATTCCCCTTTAGGAAATATTTCTCCCGAATATGTGCCATAATCAGGTCTCCAACATTAAATTCTAATTGTGTTCTTTTGGAATATTCTCTTCATTTATACTTGTTGTTGCTTTCTTGTAGTTGTTGCTTGACTCTGTCTTGTGTTTCATGCATATTGGCTGCAAAATATTCATGATATGCACTTCTGAATTGTTGTTTTCCTAGGTTCCTCAACTCATAAATACCTCTTAGATGCATCCCATAAACAATTTTAAATGGACTCAACCCAGTGCTTCTGTTGGGTGAATCGTTATATGCAAATTCTTCCTAAGAAAGTACCTCATCCCATTGTTTAGGATGTTCACCTACTAGACTCCTCAAGATATTTCCAAAGCTTCTATTTACCACTTATGTCTTACCGTCATTCTGGGATGATATGTTGAGCTGAAACTAGGATTGGTTCCTAACTTTTTACATAGAGTTCTCCAAAAATGACCCACAAACTTAGTGTCTCTGTCATAAAAAATACTTGTAGGTGATCCATGCAATCTAACTATTTCTTGGAAGAACAAGTTTGTTATGTTAGTTGCATCATTTGTCTTTTTACAAGCTATAGAGTGTGCCATTTTTTAGAATCTGTCAACAACAAAAAATATTGACTCACTTCCTTATTGTGTTTTGGGAAGTCCTAGTATAAAATCCATGCTTATGGAGTCCCATGGTTGATTTGGTATTTGTAGGGGCTGACAGAGTCCAGTGTTATGAATTCTTCCTTTTGCATATTGACATATCCTGCATCTTCCAAAAAAATTCCTTACATCTGTATACATGTGAAGCTAATAATAAAATGCTTGTAATTGTGCTAGAGTTTTATCTTGCCCAAAATGACTTGCTAAACCCCAACTATGTTTTTCTTTCAACAAATTTTCCCTCATCGAACATCCTGGAATGCATAACTATTTTCTTTTGAATAGAAGTCCCTCCTCTTTCATGTAGTCTAACCATGGAGTTCTATCTTTACTTAAAAGATTTTCACAAGATTCATAAACCTCTTTAAAATCCGGATCTTCTTTATAAATATATTTCAGCTCATCAATTCCTAACACATTTAATTGGAATTCTTGCAAATTTAAATTGATTATAATTAATGTATCTGCCACTTTGTTTGATTCCCACTCTTATGCTTGATGACAAATGTGAAATTTTGTAAAAATTCAATCCATTTAAGATGTCTTTGATTCAATTTTGTTTGATTGTTGATACACTGTAACGCATGATTATCTGTGTAGAGCATGAACTCTTTTGGCTTATATAATGTCTCCATTTCTTTAGAGTTTGTATGATGGCATAAAATTATTTATCATAAGAAGAGTATTTTTTCTTGGCCTCATTAATTTTTTCACTGAAGTAGGCAACGGGTTTTCCTTCTTGACTTAATACAGCTCCTATTGTAGTTCCACCGGCATCAGTCTCAACTTGAAACAACTTATTGAAATATGGAAATGCTAAAATAGGTTGTTCTATGATCTTTTTCTTTAATAATTGGAAACTTTTATTAGTTTCTTCTATCCAATAGAATGGTTTATTTTTCGCTTTAATAGTTTCTACAATTGGAGCACATATACCACTTAATTTTTTGATAAATTTCCTGTAAAAACTTGTCAATCCATGAAAATTTCTTACCTCTGAAATTCTTCTTGGAGTTGGCCAATTGATTATGGCCGTTACTTTCTCTTGATCCATCTTTAAGCCTTCTCTTGAAATTACAAAAGCCAAGTAAAATAGTTTTTTCTTCATGAAACTACATTTCTTTAGAATTATTAGCAATTTATCTTGTTGTAGTTTCTTCAAAACCATCTTAAGATGTCTTAGGTGATCTGATTTTAATTGACTGTAAATTAAGATATCATCAAGATAAAATATAACAAATTTTCCAATGAATTATTTTAATACTTCATTAATTAGTCTCGGAAATGTTTTTGGAGCATTGGTAAGTTCGAAGGGCATTACCAACCATTCATATAAACCATTATTAGTTTTGAACGTTGTTTTCTTGATCCAGGTGGATATTGGTGGCCACCCGCCTATTCCACTTGGGCCCCCACCATTGTCTCTTTCAGTTTTTCAGTTTCGGCATAACTTACTATTTTTAGCAGTTTTTCGAGTCCTGAACTTCCGGAGCCATTTTGAGGCCCTAAACGACATTTTTTGGGCATCGTTTTTGTTACGAATTTCATGGAATGAAATTCGTTACGAAAGTTTTGGTCCTCAGACAGAGCTTTCTAATGATGTATCATGTGCGTCAAACGGAGATAGTAGGCCAAAGATACGTCCCTGGGAAGTTGAAACACCAATTTACCCAAACGGGGCCCATAGTTTTGGCGCTTCATCTCCTAGGGGTTAGGTTTTTGGATGTTTAGGGTTCTCCATTGTTTCTCAATAATAAATAGGCCCTCGAGCCTCATTATAACTCAGTTCAGAGGCCTGTAGCTGCCACATCTCTTCTCAGAGATAGCTACCAGCGCCCTAGCTAGTTTTATTTCCATTCTGTTTGTAAGCAAATTTTAGTTCTTTGATATTAATGAAATGAAGTGTTATTTCCGCTGCATCTCTGTATTTATGGTTATATGTTTATTCTGTTGCGTTCCTGCATAAATCCGGATCAGTGGTATCAAAGCGGTCTGCTTTTTCTCGATACTTCTTTGCATGTCCCCAACGAGGTCGGGGTATAAGGAGCTAGGGCTTGATCTGGTGGAACCTTTGCAAGATCAGCCTCGCAAACCTCGACGGACGCCCATGGGGGACGAAAAGAAAGATGAGGGAGCAGGAGATCCTATCAAAATATTGCTCGAGGAAGCCCTCGAAAAACAAAGGAACGCGATGATGGATAGCTTTGCTCAGATCCTTCAACGGCTGCCCACCGGCGGCGCATCTGCATCCAGTAGCCACTCTGGAGTTGCGACTCCCTTTAAGGTACAAGTAAATTTTGACATTCCCATATTTGAGAGTCAAATAGACGCAGATGCCGTAGATAGATGGTTGAATCTATTAGAAGGATATTTCTCTGTTCATGACTTTTCAGACCGGGAGAAGATTATTTTTGCACTCCTCAAAGCTACCCCCCATGTTAAGGACTGGTGGGAAACCTACTGTGAGAACAAGGACCAGACAGAACCCTCTCTGTTCTCGGCCGTGCCAACTTGGAATTCTTTCCGAGACGCCGTCAAGGAACAGTACTATCCCGTGGGGAGCTATGAGGACAAGTACATACAATGGACCACGCTGCGACAACAAAGGGATCCAGATGTGCACGAGCTGACGAATCTGTTCCATACCCTGCGCACAAAGTTGGGTATCAAAGATTCAGAGAAACATTTGGTGCTAAAGTATCGCAGTTGTCTGCACAGATACATTCAGGAGGAAATGGAGTTCCTCGACATCTCCTCGCTTGGTACGGCATACCGGTATGCTGCCAAGATTGAGCAGAAATTCAAGCAGAAGAAGCGAGACTTTGGATCTGCGAATCAGAAGCAAGGGAAAGGTGCTTCCAAACCGCAGAACAAAGGACCGAGCCAAGGCATGGTGGCTAAAGACAACTCATCGAAGCCACAAGAAAAGAACAGCACCGCAAAGCCAAAGAAGGACACGGGAAAGTGGTGTGAGTTCCATAAGAGCTCAACTCACAACACAAGTGAGTGTCGGGCCAAGCAGTCGCTAGTGGCCGAGATGAGGGCTTCTGAGTCAGATGCATGCTCCGACTCCGAATCAGAACCTGAAAAGGGGAATGAAAAAGGGAAACAGATTATTGATGCGGAGCCCAACACCATTGTTGCCACTACAAAGGTCCAGAAGGAGGAACCGGAAGATCCAGAGGAGGAGGAACGTCTCTTCCACTCCCAGATGTGGGTAAAGGGCTCCCGTGTACAGTTCATTGTCGACAATGGGAGCCAAAAGAACCTCATTTCAGCAGACGCCGTGAAGCGGTTGGGCTTGCCGACCACAGCTCACCCACATCCATACACCATCGGGTGGCTTCACCAAGGACGAGATCTCCGCGTCAGCCAGCAGTGCAGCCTTCCCTATAGCATCAAGCCCTTCACGGATGAGGTATTATGTGACGTTGCTCCTATTGATGTTTCTGATGTATTATTAGGACAACCATACTTGTGGAAGCGTCATGCTGTGTATGAGTCTCGACCTCGTGCTGTTATTATTAATTTGGGGAATAAGTTGTACAGGATACCAGAGGTACCACCTCCTACGGCTATCTCTTTGGTTACTGCAAAACAATGCAGTAAGCTCATTTCCCAAACCAGGAAATTCGTTTTCCTGATGATCCGCCCCCAGGGCAAGAAGAAGACTGTGGCCACGACCTCCAGACAGGGCCCCTCTGCACGACAGCAACAAATGGATAAGGTCGTGGAGGAGTACGGGGACATCTTCACCTCACCCACAGGGGTTCCTCTGCACTGCCAGGTCAAGCACCCGATTGATCTGACCCCAGGTGCGCCACTACCCAATGGAGCGATCTATCGACGCTCTGTTCTGGAAAATGATGAAATCAAGAGGCAGATTCAGGAGCTGTTGCAGAAAGGTCACATCAGACCAAGTTCATCGCCCTGTGGGAGCCCGATCGTGTTGGTACAGAAGAAGGATGGGACGTGGAGACTATGTATTGACTATCGGGCGCTGAACAAGATCACTGTCCGGAATAGGTACCCAATCCCACGGATTGATGACCTTCTGGACCAACTCCAAGGTGCAAAATATTTAAGTAAGATCGACCTGAAGTCTGGGTATCACCAGGTACCAATTGAACCCTCTGATGTGTGGAAGACTGCCTTCAAAGCTAAGGAAGGCCTTTTTGAATGGCTGGTCATGCCTTTCAGGTTGACGAATGCTCCCGCAACCTTCATGAGGATGATGGACGACATCTTGCGGCCATTCACCAACTCATTTGTAGTGGTGTACTTGGATGACATTCTGATATTCAGCCAGACTTGGGAAGAGCACCTTCACCACATCCGACAAGTCCTCCAAACACTGAGGCAACACAATTTGTGTGCCAATTTGGAGAAGTGCACGTTTGGCATGACCCGGGTTCAATATCTGGGATACATTATTGATGAAAGGGGGGTGCATGTGGATCCAGCTAAGATCCAAGTCATTCGGGATTGGCCAGCCCCAACCACTATAACAGAGCTTCGCAGCTTTCTGGGTCTTGCTAATTTCTATCGGAGGTTCGTGTTGGGATTCTCTCATATCACTTGGCCCATGAGTCAAGTCACCAAGGGAGGAGCGAGAGAAAATTTTTTTTGGTCGGAACCTCAACAGAAGGCGTTCACAGAGCCAATCGCCTCACAATGCACTTTGATGCTCACCTTACCCGGACTTCGGCAACCATTTGAGATCGGAATCGTCATTTATGCTATTAGGGCGGTTCTTGCTGCTTGAGGGACATCCAGTGGCATATCACGTGAGACATTATGCGAGACAATTCGCAAGTATCCACATGACAAAGAAATGTATTCCATTGTGCGGCACATCGACAATGGAAGCATTACATTTTGGGGAAGGAAGCAATCATCCACATAGACCACCGGCCCCTGCAGTTCATACAGACACAAGGGAATTTTCAGAATGATCACCATTAGAAGTGGTCCACATATCTGCAACAGTTTCATTTGAACATCAAGTACAAGAAGGGTAGCACCAATAATGTTGCAGACTGCCTCAGCTGACCACCGATCGTGGCGCTCACCACCGTGCTCAACTCTTATGGGCACGAGACTTCTGATTGGCCGCTTCTCTATGAGAGTGACCCAGAATTCGGCCACACTTACAAGGCACTCTTGGGGGGCACGCAAGTTCCAAATTTTCACCTCAAAGATGCACTTTTATGTCACCTGGGACACCTTTGTGTTCCTTCAAGCGAGCGTGCCAAGATGATATGGGAAGCACACTACAGTCGAGTCGCTGGGCATTTCGGGGTCGAGAAAACAGTAGCAATACTACAAAAGTATTTCTAATGGCCGAACCTTCGAAAGGAGGTCGAGAAGCACATCAGATCCTGCACTGCTTGTGCCATTGCCAAACCGACCATCAAGAAGCAAGGCCTATATACTCCACTACCTACCCCTAGTCGACCTTGGGAATCCATCTCCATGGATTACATGTCGGGCCTACCTTCTACTAAGAATGGAAATGATTGTGTTTTCGTGGTTGTTGACAGATTCTCGAAGATGGCCATTATGGCGGCTTGTAAGAAGAATATCACAGCAGAAGCCACTGCTAAACTCTTCTTTGAACGAGTGTGGGTGCACTTTGGGATCCCACAGTCTATCATATCAGATCGAGATAGCAGGTTCCTCAGCACATTTTGGTCCAGCCTCTGGTCGATGTTGGATACCAAGCTCACCAAGTCCACGGCTTTCCATCCCCAAACAGATGGCCAGACAGAGGTCGTCAACAGAATGATTGTACACATTCTGCGCATGTACAATTCAAAGCATCCACGCACATGGGACGAGAGCCTCCCTTATGTACAACATAGTTATAATCGGGCTCTCCACAGTTCAATCGGCCATAGCCCCTTTCGGGTGGGCTTGGGATTCCAGCCACTATGTCCCATTGACGTAGCCATGCCATTTGCAGCTGCTCAGGCCAATTCAGCTCATGTCCAGTCTGAAGTTGACAAAGCCAGTAGCTTCATCGAGCGCATTCAACACATCCGCCAACAGGTTCATGATATATTGGGCAGAGCCAATGCCAAGTACAAGCAACGCCATGATCAACACCGGGTGCCACACAACTTCCAGGTGGGTGACAAAGTATGGCTACATTTGCAGAAGGAGCGCCTCACTGGACCCCACCGCAAGCTTCACCCGCTCCGATACGGACCGTACACCATCACCAAGGCTGTAGGGAACAATGCCTTCGAGCTCAGTATTCCACCATTCCTTGGTCTGCACCCAGTCTTCAATGTGGATCGCCTTCGTCCTTACTTCCCACCTCTACTGGACACCTCGGACATTGCAGAACAACTCACACCAACAGAGTTAAATCCAGACTACATGGAACAGGCCACCACAGATTGTATCATGGACATGCAGGTCAAGAACACTCGCCAACAGAAGATCCAATTATATCGGGTTGTCAAAGCTGGCCAACTCCTGCACCAAGGAAAGTGGTTCACCAGGGACCAAGTTCAGCAGAAATTTCCTCATCTCATGGAGGAACTTAACGCAATGGGGACCATTGCTTCCTAAGGGGGGAGGAATGATCCCGGTGGATATTGGTGGCCACCCACCTATTCCACTTGGCCCCCCACCATTGTCTCTTTCAGTTTTTCAGTTTCGGCATAACTTACTATTTTTAGCAGTTTTTCGGGTCCTGAACTTCCGGAGCCGTTTTGAGGCCCTAAACGACGTTTTTTGGGCATCATTTTACCAGTGAATTTCATGGAATGAAATTCATCACAAAGATTTGGTCCTCGATGAAGTTTCTAATGATGTATCATGTGCGTCAAACGGAGATAGTAGGACCAAGGTATGTCAAAGTTGAAACACCAATTTACCCAAACGGGGCCCATAGTTTTGGTGCTTCATCTCCTAGGGTTAGGGTTTTGGATGTTTATGGTTTTCCCTTATTTCTAAATAATAAATAGGCCCTCGAGCCTCATTGTAACTCAATTCAGAGGCCTGTAGCTGGCACATCTCTTCTCGGAGATAGCTACCAGTGCCCTAGCTAGTTTATTTCCATTTTGTCTATAAGCAAATTTTAGCTCTTTGATATTAATGAAATGAAGTGTTATTTCCGCCGCATCTTTGTATTTATGGCTATATGTTTATTCTATTGTGTTCTGCCATCCAGATCATTCCTTCATCACCTTCTAAGTGATTCGATTCCCGATGATATCCACTTTCAATCTCTTTTATAAAAATATCAGGCGCCATGAAAATCTATAAGATCATCAATGCGGGAGTAATAGAATTCTATACACAGTTGTGATTTTCTGATAAGCGAGAATATTTGCACATTCTCCATCTACCATCCTTCTTTGGAGTTAACATTGTTGGAATAACCACATAAAATTAAAATTTCTCTATTGAGGCCTTTATCAATAATTCTGCACTGGATTTTATCAAATTCTCACCCAGAGTTTTATCTTGCCCAAAATGACCTCTTTAACCCCCACTTTGTTTTTATTTCAACAAATTTTCCCTCCTTGATTATCTTGGAATGCATAATTTTTTTCTGAATAAGTCCTCTTGGTCCTCTGTATCATGTAGTCTCCAAGTCTAACCATGGAATTCTATCTCTACTTACAGGATTTTGACGAGATTCATAAACCTCTTTAAAATATGGATCATATTTATACACATATTTTAGCTCATCAAATCCTAAGACATTTAATTGGAATTCTTGCAAAATTAAATTGATTCTCATTATTGCATCTACCACTTTGTATAAATTATAGAACAATTATATATATCATGGATTCAATCCAATCTAACAATGTACTAAATCTAGATGTTGAATCGCCAATCACATGAAGCAAAGAAGAATCAATCGAACCACAACACAGATAATTTCCTAGGGAAATCTTGCTACTCTAAACCCCACTATCTTCTATTGTATATTTAGCATCGATACATGAAACAATTACAATGAAACTCTCCTCACAAGAGCCTCTTGTACTCAGCTAATTGTCTCACATTGTCCTGGACAAAACTAACCAATACTTAGTCAATTCTAAGCCTCTAAACAGCCTGCCTTGCTTGCGAAATTCATGTGGAATGCAATCCTGATTCCATAGGAATTTTGGCCTTCCTTGACTATGCAAGGATCATGGGCAATCTAATGGGTGTTTAGCTGCATGGGTGCAACCCAATAATCCTACAACAGATAGTCAACATCCCTTTCATCTAGATCTCAACTGGGTCTCCACTGGAACTGACATGCATGCAACTAATAAGAGTAAATCCTTAGTTGCATTTGGGATCATTGATTGTGAATTAAATAATATTTAATTCACTTGATCTCCCACTAGTGTAACAAACAGTTACAACTAGCACAACTGAATTTAACTCACTTAACTGAGTTAAATTGATTACAACATGCATTAACTAATGCACCACTACACTTTGAACTCTATTACAACTAAAATTACTCTACATGCCTCACCAACTACCCTCAACTCAAAATTCATGAGTTAACTGAGTTTATCACACGCATTTAACTATTACAAGTTATTTTGAGATTAGATTATATTTTATTGTCCATTCTAATTAAGGGATAATTAAAATATACATGCACCAAATTTAGCCCACACAAGTGTAGGTGTTGCTAAGACCTGTGGTCCCACACTAGTGTAAGTGCTGCTTGGACCTACCGGTCCCACACTAGTGTAGGTGCTGCAATTTCTTGTTGTACTTCAACACTCCCTCTCAACAAGAAAGGGATTATCTTTCACCCTGATCCTTGCTCTATGGTATTCACATTTTCTCCTAGTGAGCGCCTTCGTCAGAATATCTGCATCCTGATCTTTAGTGGGAATGTAATGAAGTAACATTATGCGCTTCTACACACAATATCTGAGATGGTGGTACCAGATGTCTATGTGCTTGGATCTATCATGAAACACAGGATTAACCGAGAGTTTAATGCAACTCTGGTTATCACCATGTATCACAGTCAGATCCATCTGAGAATCAAACAAACCAACCAGGATCTTTCTCATCCAGATGGCCTCACATGCAGCTTGACTTGCTGCCATGTACTATGCCTGCGCTGAACTCAGTGCCACAGATCATTGCTTCCTATTGTACCAAGAAACTGTTGTGGATCTTATGTTGAAGATCCCTCCTGATGTGTTCTTTCTGTCTAATGGACTGCCTGCCCAATCTGCATTCGTGAAGCCTTGAAGCTTCACTCCCTCTATCCATCTGTACCGGTCGGTCTATTAACCAAGGATCTATAAACATGCTGCTCAAATTAAACACGGAAGATTTCGCTCCTCCAGTTTAGCTGAACATGCAGAAAAGACTAACCATCACACATGTAGTGAATAAGCTAAAGTCCTTGCCCATGTTGACCATTTTCATCACTGTAAGCTAAGGGAGGCTTTATAAATTGAAAAAATGTCTCTCAACCTGATCAGGGACAATGGCTAGAGTACTAGCAAGAGTTAGATCCCTTCCCTATACTCCTAAGCGTCGATGCCTTTTCTCCATAATCTTCCCTTCTTTTAAATAAATTAATAATGTTGATCCATTCTAATAATAATAGAGCTACTTAAATTAAATTTTATTATTTTAATAAAAAGAATTTTATTTTTATTTTTTAAAGAAACACATATTAATTTATAAATATTGTATATTTATAATAGAAATTGAATTTGAGTAATTAAAATTAATAGCTTTGGTCAAATGTAACTATTCTTTAAATAATATTATATATTAAAATATTTATAATTTAACTACTTTCTATGATCTTCTCTTCTGTTGGGTCAAACAACCAGTTTCAATCCAACCTCCAATTAACCCTTCTCCTCATCTATTTATAGTAAAATGCTTTGATTTCATGGGTCTTGAAGATGAACCACACTAGTTAGTTGAAAACTCGTCAACCAAATTCTTTGCTATGTGAATTTTACAGAAAGATATCTATATAAAAAAATATATCTTTTCAAATTTATACTAATTATATACCTATAACAAATTATATACAAAATCTCAATGAGTGATATTCTCATATTCTCTCACATTGAGTTGGAAAAGTCCAATATAGCTTTTTGAAAAGATTAAATTATAAAAATATATTTTATAATTTATATTAACACGGTCAAAAATTTAACATAGGTCATAAAATATAATGAAAAATATCAAAATAAATATGTGTAATAATTTTATATAAAGAAAACATTTAATGTTTATTATCACTCACCCTGCTTTCACATTTTCACAAAGCACATAATATCACACAACTACTACCTTTGGGATTGCTGGCCCCGCTTTCACATTTTTATAGAATATCTTTCTGTAACTTAATTGCTAATAAAAATAATATATATATATATATAAATAAATGCACACGTGTCACGAATAAGTTATAACGAACGTCAACTATATTCTATAGCGCATCTCCCCATCCACAAATACGTTATTAAATTCTCCATCGAAGAGTCTTCCTCTCCGCCAATATAAATATAAATATTGTACGCCCTTTCCTTCCACATCACCACCTATCTCTATATTTTTCAGTCCCTCCTAAGCTTGTCTCTAGTCCCTATTCATAACTTGCCCTGCTTACCAATAGCGCGTTGCTCTTCTTCTCGTTCCGTTATGCCAAGCATTATCGTGGTGCTTTGCTTAACCACCCTACTTTTCTTCAATTCCGTGCCATTCTCAGAAGCAGCAGAGATTGAATTTGAAGAGAGTCCGGAGATACAAGGTATTACTTTACAACAACACTCGTGCCCTTTGCGTTTTTAGTGAATCTTATGAACTTTTCTCTGCTTAAATCGGTTGTTGTATATTAGAAATAGTTGTTGTTGGTAATAATGCAATGTTATGTTATGTTGTGTGCAGCTCCAACACCAGTATCTGGAGATGCTGCTGCGTTTGAGGAGATGTGGAATTTGAAGATGTGTTCATGCTGCGTTTTAACGAACAGCATCCTCTGCTGCAATAAATGCAATGACCGCTCTGCAACCTCTCCCCCACCAACTGCAAACCCACCAGCAACAGGGCCAGCGCCAGCCTCAAGCCCAACCACAGCATGAACGCAATGCCACCGCCAACAGATGAATTTTGTTTGATGCATCATCATTATTAGGTAAATAATAGAAATAGTTTAAAGCTTTTTATGCTCTCAGAAATAATGTGAGAGAATGCTCTCACAATTTATGGTCACATGTTCAGCCCTTGTAATGTAATGAATAATATTGAGAACACTTTGGCAGTTTGGGTGTAATATCAGATAGCATTATATTGTCTTTATTGTTTCATGAATTGAATTTTAATGTTCCTTACTTATAATGTGATATTCTATTTTCATTCAAGTTCCTTTCAATTTTATAAATTTGTATTACTATATTAAGCAAGAATATTGATTAGAGCAATCACAAACAATTAGTATGGATCCTAACATATAGGATGAGATGAGTCATACTAAAGTTTTAAATTAGTATGGATCAGTAGCATATAGGATGAGTCACATTAAAGTTTTAAGGGTTACATATTTTTATTATATGATTGGGATTTTAAAATTTGAAATTTAGTTGATCTTCATATATAAACATAATAAAATTTAGTTAAATTTATTTGACTATATAAATATGATAAAACATAGTAAAGTATAATTAATCAAATAATTTAAACTAGAAATTGCACCATATGTTGCAAAAGAAATGTTGTAAGGCAATAACATAGGAAAGAGTAGTTGTTGTACAAAAGGAGCCATCGTAAAGGAATGAAAGGCATATTTTTCTTATTCTTACATGGAAGCAATTCGTCGAGGTTTCAAAGATATTGATTATAAAACTTATCAACTAGAAAATTTTGTTATAGATATTGAAATAGGAAATTGTGGATGAAAACATATATGTAAACCAACATACGGAAATAAGTTGTTGCAGAGAAGGAGCCATCGTGAAGGAATGAAAGGCAATTTTTGCTTCCATAGAAGCAGGTCGTGGAGGTTTCAAAGATATTGATTATAAGAGTTATCAACCAGAAAATTTTGTTATAGATAGAATGGCCTAAATCAATCTTAACTCTAGATCTAAACTAATTATTTAATAAAATTATTTTTAAATATTTATAACCATTATTCTTTTAAAATTTTACTTAATAAAATGTATCTAAATTTTCATACTTTTGTTACAACTATTTTATTATTCCAAAAATACATGGTTTTTTTGGTTATATACTATTTATGTTTTATAATTCGTGAGTATTATTTCTTAATATATAAAAAATTAAATTAATAATGTTTTTTTTTAAATATGTGATCTTTTTTAAATTTCCAAATTATTTCAGAGGACATGATTTATCTTGAGCAATAATGATGAATGTTCATAATTCTCATTTCTTCATAATTCTCATTTCTTAAGTAACACTAACTTTACCTTTACAGGGGTGCATAATAATTGTTTGTATCAAAGTCAAGGATACAGAAGAAAGGAGACATGGTGAAGAGAAGCTTCCAACCTTACAACAAGGAATCCATTTTTCCTTATACACTTCAGAAGTACAATGAAAAATCTTAGAATTTGGAAAATGACACTAAGCTTATCTCATGTTCCATTCATTTAGATCTAAAGTATATGGAAGAAGAAAAAAGGACAATGGATACATATCAAGAATGTATGATTCTTTGGAAGCAAACGACATTGACAAGGCTATGGAGGACCAAATAGCAGAATTAAAAACAGAAGAGGACTCTTCAGAAAATGAGTTACTCAAGGATTTTGGAATCCAGATGAGCTACATTATCTCACTGATTCAAGCAAGCGCTCAAAAAGAGACAGACAATAGTGATATAGAGACAATTTATTCATAAACAAGAGAAAGCCAGAATTATAACCCGAGATAGAGTTATGGGAAGAGAAATATTTCAATTGTAAGAAGGAGTCAGAGTTACATGAGTAGCAGTTCACTCAACATAATTCTCCACCGCTTATTCTGGAGAAGAAAGTTCCTACTACCTCATCAGTTGAACAAGTCTCACATGAGAAAATCAGAAGAGATTCCTCAATGTTATTTTCATTTGACATTCAATCACTCTGCTCTCTTTTGTCTAGTAGTCTCTTTACCTCTGCCCTTAAATTCAATGACTAGTAAAATACTAGACAAAAGACACCTACCTATTGCAATCAGTTGAAAAAAAGCATCTCTAAAGGGTCACTTGGGGAGGAATCTATTATTTAAAAGATCGAGAAAATAAGTTCATTTCAAGACAAAAATGTACTATCACTAGGGAAGGGAGTTATTACATTTAAAATTTGTTCCCATTCTTGTCACTACAAAATTTGATTGTTTCTTTTTATTTGATGGGAAAATAAATGATCTTTAAATGGCACTAAAGTCTTGAATTATGATCCTTAGTCGCTAGATTCCCTGATTATGAGAGATGATTTTTTCTTCTTACTTTTGGGTCTTCATGATGTTTTTTATTTTGACTAAGGTGAAAAGTTCCAAAGAAGTGGAATATTGGTCGTTCAAAGAGGAATTATGGAAATATGATTGTAGATAATTTATTAATATAAACATCCCCAAGGGTTAAAAAGGGCCCAAATGTCTCTTATCCATAAAATTGATGATTAAGATAACTCTATGCTCTATATTCAAATGGCAGGTGAAGGTGTATTTAACATACTTAAGCTTCTTAGTAGTCTCTTATGAAGTACAACATGTCATAGTGATAAGTTATTATTCCATTAAATAATTCTAGTTGTAGAGTAAAGTCAGAGTTCTAGGAGTAGTATTAGAGGAATTCAACATTGCGAATGTGATAGAAGAAAATAATTTCGTGGAAGGGTGAAGTATGCCCAACTTGGTCATAAAAATGAAGTGTATCCTTCATGCAAAAACAAATAAATAAACATGTTAATTTCGTCATAAAGAGGTCTTGATTACTTTGGCCAAAATGTCTCATCCATTATGAAAAAGCATGTCTTACATGCAATTAATAACAAAGAATTTGTTCCATATCAATTACCCAATATGGATATTTTGATTTGAGGTCCAATAAACATAATTCTCCACCCTTTATTTTGGAGGATCAGTTGGAGCCGAGAAATTTCCTACTACCTCTTCTTTCTTACATGTTATTCTTTCCTATACCACAACCTTACAACGTTTCCTTTGCAACATGTGGTGCAATTGCTAGTTATGATTATGGGTGCGGCACTACCGTACTTTTTTTTCCAAATACTCATGTATATAGACTACGCCTTTAGCAACACTTGTTAGTTATTAACCAAATGTTCTTTCAATATGCGGAAATAAACATAAACATCATTATCAATCCACATGTACGCCCATACATACAAGGGAGGGGAAAGTCCCTGTTAATAATGAGTCCGCCCGATAATATGTTTCATAAATATGAAATTATAAGTTCCAATCCAACAGAAGCCACTTCTGCTCCTTGGAAAGGCTAGTTTCCTTTTGACCAAGCTCTAAGAATTTTCAACCATCAAACTAGCCTACAACAATCATTTACAATCATCAGATTTCACCTTGGGAATTTCCTGCACAAAACTGCCTAAGTGCTGCCAGGCCACCCGGGTCACTCGAATCGACACTGCAAATCTGCTCAGACCGTCCCTTGAGCTCCCTGTGTGTCCAATCTGATATCCAACTGTATGGTTAGATGCATCCCGTCAATACGCTCTGCAATTTACAGCACTCAATTCTGACTCCCAACACTCCCGGAATTGCTTCCGAACTATCATGCAGTTCGTGCAGAGACACCCTATCGTTCAAGGCACGACTCGCCCGACTGTGGTGCAAATGCCAAGTCTGTGGCTCGACTCACCCGTTTGCGACCTGAATCGCCCGTCTGCTTGCCCTCCTTTGTTTTTCATCATGCTACTTCACCAATGAGCTGTTGGTATGCTCGTGGTGCTCCAACTCTTGTTACTTGATTGTTCTTGGATGCTTCGATGCTTCTCCACTTTCCATACACCCTCCATATATATACACGTATCAAGTGAAGTGTGGGTCGCTCGGTCGACCTGAGCCGACCCGTCATTCGTCTATCCACCCATGAAGTGTCGCGTCGGCCGCGCCCAACACAATTGCTGTTGCACATCAGTGGGTATTAGAGCTACCATTACTAGGAGCTTTTGTACTGAAGCAAGCAGGGACAACTCGAAGGTTGAAACTGAAGCTTGATTGAGCAAACATGGATACTGATGCAGGGTTGTAGCAAGTATTGGATTTTGGCACTATAGAGTTGAGAAAAGGGATGACCAAAGTTGAACGAATGAAGAAAGAAAGTTTGAAGGCTCAAGTTGAACTTGAGAACATGATAGGATGTTGGAAGGATACGAATCAACAATATCACAAGGCACTTGTGAAAGTGTCTGAACACTTGGAACACATTGGAGATGGGTTGATGGAGATGCAAAAATCTTTGGATGGACTATCTGGACAAACTGCTGAAATTGAGAAGCTTGACATGGAGATACAATAAGGTGAAAAAAGACTTCAAGAACTCTTTATTGAAAGGGCTCACTTGAAGTAAAGAAGTACCACGTTTCAGGCTAAAGTCAAGAGCATGGAAGATGAGATCAAGAGGGACTTCCTTGATCCGAAACCTATTGGTTTGAAGAAAGAAAATTCATATGATCGCACATTTGGAAAAGCAGAAGGCCACACTATGATGATTGGTGCACTTCGATTAGAAGGAGTCAATATATTTCAAATTGGAGCACTTAGGCATAATTTGAAAAGGAAGGAGCTTGAACCAATTCAAGAAAACCCAGGATCAGATTGTTCTATGGAGTTTCATGAAAAGAGATATGTGAAAATAGCTGTTAGGCCGAAGCCTAGTTCGAAAGACATATTGGAAGAGGAAATGTTGAAGAAGATTGCGGATATAAGGCGCAAGACAAGAAGGAGGAATGATGATGAAAGTTCCTTGGACTTGATATTTGTGTCTACAACCATGCATGGGATGAATTTCTCTACTTTGATATACACGGGTGCTACTCATAGCTTCCTAAGTCGAAAGGCAACTTCATCTCTTAGAAAGAAGAAGGCTAGCATGGAGAAAGAGTTGAGTTCTTTCAAGGCAGTCAATTTGGAAATGAAAACAGTGACTGGTGTTATGAAAGGCACACATGTGAGAGTAGGGTCATGGTTTGGAAAGATAGACTTAAGATTAATTTACATGGATGATCATTCTATGGTGTTGAGGCAAGACTTTATGGTTGCAGCACAATCTATACCAATGATGGACCGAAACATTCTCTTAATTCTTGATGATGGAAAAACTATGATGGTTCCTGTGACAAGGATAATTCGTTTGGGATATCAACCGAGATTGGCTTCATTGATCCTATATGAGAAGGTCCTAGATATGGACCATAATGATATGGGGCATAGGGAACTTGGATCTATGGCTCAAACAAAAAAGGAACAACGCATGTTTGATTTTGTTGAGAGAGACTTGAAAGAAAGAAGGAAAGGAGTAGGGATAACTTCATTTCTTGAGCATGTAGTGGAGAAATCTACTCAAGATCTTCGCCAAGATGATGTGAAGAAGGACACTTCTTCAGACATGGGACCAGGGAAAGATTATATAGGTAGAGATCCAGCTGGAATTGTAGAATTTTGCAGGTATGCTATGGGCATACATGATTTTCAATTAACTAAGGACAGGCTTGGGACACTAGGATGCACTCAAGGGGAGTTTGATGTTGTTCACGAGTACCTTAAAACTTGACATCAATCTGATACATGGGTGGATGAAAGTCAAGGAGGTAGCTTCCTGGTCCTTTCTTTGAAATAAACCTTTGGAGAAAAGGGACTATGGTGCCTTAGTGCATGGAGGACCACACCACCCTCGAAAACAAAGGGGCTTTGAACAAAGGCCCACATGGATGAATAGATGCTTAGATGAATGTGGCTACCTTGATAGCACATTAAAGTAGCATCATAGACCACATATTGCAGATGGAATGGAGGACAACTTCATGGACCTGAATATGGCACATTGATTGGTGAGAGAACATCTCTTACTTTGATGTTTGGAGGATGTGAACTACTTGGGGAAGTGGCACATGGATTAACATCATGGACAGTATGTTTTGATGGAGATGAAGAACACTTCATGGACCGAAACATGGCACTTAGACTTTGGACAGATTTTTGGTTGAATTGATGAATGTGACAAGATCTAGAGAAAGACTAACGGATAGCATGAGGATGTACATTCTTATGAGGAGGATGTTCAGTTGGACTGATCACCTAACTTGTTCGAATCATGAGGGCTAGAAATTCTACGAAGGTGTGCTAGATGTTACAAACATATAGATGTTTGACAAAAATATATGGTTATCAATATCTTCTTGGGTTGAAGTATCTTGGCTACAGTTCACATAGATATCAACATTACATTGAGAAGGAATTTTGAAGGAAGACATGAACTTGACAGTTTATGCATTACTTTGATGATTATGGTAGAGTGGGAGACATGAACACATTTGGAAGATGTTGGAGTCATCAACACTTTGCGACGATAGTTACGACGATACCGTGAACATGGGTGCGACGATAGTTCGTGCAACAACATTTTGCGACAAAAGTTGCGATGATATTTCACACGTGGAGTTGTGACGATGGATTGTGCGATGATGGGATGATGTTGTCAAGGGACAACAACACTTTGAAGTGATGGAGGATGTAAGGCCCCAAGACTTCATGAGGCGCGTTCGGGGTAATGGGCGCGCTCACCGGGCGTTTGGAAGAGTTCAGGCGCCGTGCGTTGAAACGGATGAAACGTCACACCGGAGCAACATGGGCACGTGAGTGTAGCAGAGGGCGGCATGAGGGCATGTTGTGCCGGGCGCATCGCACTTGACCAACAAACAGTGTTGGCAAGGCGAAGTTTATACACTTAACATCGCATCATAGCCGAGTCAAGCCAACGGACGAGTTGGTGAAGCGGTCGACGTGTTGGGCGTAGCCAAAGCGACACTTCATGGGCGGACAACTGAATGACGAGCCGGCTCAGGTCGACCAAGCGACCCACACTTCACTTGATACATGTATATATATGGATGGCGTGTGGAAAGTGGAGGATCATCGAAGCATCGAAGAACAATCAAGTAATAAGAGTTGGAGCACCACGATCATACCAACAGCTTGTTGGTGAAGTAGCACAACGAACAGCGAAGGAGGGCGAGAAGATGGGCGAGTTGGGCCGCAAACAGGGTGTCCACACCATAGGCGGGTGAGTCAGGCCGCAGACCGGGCGTCCACACCACATTCGCGCGAGTCGAGCCGCGAACGACAGGGTGCCTTTGCACGAACTGCACAACAGTTCGGAAGCCATTCCGAGAGTGTCGGGAGTAGGAATTGAGTGCTGTAAATTGAAAAATGTGCATATTGACGGGCTACATCTAACCATACAATTGGGAAGTGGATTGGACACACAAGAAGCTCAAGGGATGGTCTGAACCTATTTGCAGTGCCGATTTAAGTGACCCGGGTGACCCGATAGCACTTGGGCAGTGTTCTGCAGGATATTCCCAAGGTGAAATCTGATGATTGTAAATGATTGTTGTAGGCTAGTTTGATGGTTGACAAGCCTTAGAGTTTGGTCAAAAGGAAACTTGCCTTGCCAAG
Source organism: Pinus albicaulis (assembly GCA_034641835.2). Taxonomy (NCBI): domain Eukaryota; kingdom Viridiplantae; phylum Streptophyta; class Pinopsida; order Pinales; family Pinaceae; genus Pinus; species Pinus albicaulis. Next base: position 1,201,298,720 of record CM076570.1, read on the forward strand.
GAGCAGGAGTGGCTTCTACTGGATTGGAACTTATTATTTCATAATTATGAAACATATTATCGGGTGGACTCATTATTAACAGGGAGTTTCCCCTCCCTTGTATGTATGGGCATACATGTGGTTTGATAATGATGTTTATGTTTATTTCCACATATTGAAAGAACATCTGTTTAACTAATTGAACAAGTGTTGCTAAATGCGTAGTCTATATACTTGAGTATTTTGATTTGAGGTCCAGTAAACATAATTATCCACCCCTTATTCTGGAGGATCAGTTGGAGCCGAGAAAGTTCCTACTACCTCTTCTTTCTTATATGTTATTCTTTCCTATACCACAACCTTACAATGTTTCCTTTGCAACATGTGGTGCAATTTCTAGTTATGATTAAATAAACGAAATTTTCCCAAAAAAAATTACTTATTTTAATAATAAATGACATGTTATAAGTATGAATGTCATCACCATCTATCTGTGTATTTTTCAGTCCTTCCTCATAGCTTGTCTCTAGTCCCTATTCATAAGTTTCCCTCCTTACCAATGGCGTACTTCTCTTCTTCTCATTCCATTATGCCAAGCATTATCGTGGTGTTTTGTTTAACCACCCTACTTTTCTTCAATTCCTGCCACTCTCAGAAGCAGCAGAGATTGAATTTGAAGAGACTCCGGAGATACAAGATATTACTTTAAAACAACACTCATGCCCTTCGCGTTTTTAGTGAATCTTATATACTTTTCTCTGCTTAAATCAGTTTTTGTATATTAGAAATAGTTGTTTTTGGTAATAATGAAATGTAATGTTATGTTGTGTGCAGCTCCAACACCAGTATCTGGAGATGCTAATGCTTTTGAGGAGATGTGGAATTTGAAGATGTGTTCATGCTTCATTTTAACGAACAACAACCTCTGTTGCAATAAATGCAATGACTGCTCTGCAACCTCGCCCCCACCAACTGCAAACCCACCAACAACAGGGCTAGCACCAGCGCCAGCCTCATCCCCAGCCCCAGCCACAGCATGAATTCAATGTCACCACCAACAGATGAATTTTGTTTGATGCATCATCATTGTTAGGTAAATAATAGAAATAGTTTACAGCTTTTTATGCTCTTAGAAATAATGTGAGAGAATGCTCTCACAACTTATGGTCACATGTTCGACCCTTGTAATGTGATGAATAATATTGAGAACACTTTGGAATTTTGGGTGTAATATCAAATTGCATTATATTGTCTTTATTGTCTCATGAATTGAATTTTATGGTTCCTTACTTATAATGTGATATTCTATTTTCATTCAAGTTCCTTTCAATTTTATAATTTTTTATTACTACATTAAATAAGAATATTGATTAGAGAAATCACAAACAATTAGTATGGATCCGTAGCATATAGGATGAGTCATACTAAAGTTTAAATTAGTATGGATCAGTAGCATATAGGATGAGTCACATTAAAGTTTTAAGGGTTATATATTTTTATTATATGATTGGGATTTTAAAATTTGAAATTTAGGTTAATCCATCTTCATATATAAACATAATAAAACTTAGTAAAATTATATGATTCAGATCTTAAAATTTGAAATTTAGTTAAACCCATCCTCATATATACATATGATAAAACATAGTAAAGTATATTTAATCAAATAATTTAAAATATGAGTTTTTTTTTTCTATAGATTTTATTCATTATGAGTATCCAATTCTTTTTTTTATTGTGATTAAATGAACAAAATTTACCTTAAAAAATTACTTATTTTAATAATAAAAGACATTATATAAGTATGAATTTTCCAACCAGGAATAATTGTCAACAATACTATTTATATGAAAAATAATAAGTCTTTAAAAAATAAAATTATTAAAGAATTAATTTATATTCTTTATATTTCATTATGATATTTTAAAGAACTTTTTAAAGGAAAATAGTGTGCTTAGATAAGCAATAAAAGTAGCTTGCAAAAATGGAAAAGTTAAATTTTGAAATAATTTATAAAAATGAAAAGAAAAGGATGATGTAATATACCATTAAAAGTCTCTCACCAAAAAATATGTTCAAAGTGAGGTGAGGAGCATGGACAAAGAAAACAATGTAATAAAAACAGTTTTAACTACACAAAAAAATATAGTTGCTCTTTCCATAATAAAAATAGCCTTCAACTTAGCTTCCATTATAATTTCCATACATGTGAACATTAAAGACACTTACCATTAAGCTCAAGAAAAAATAATACTAAATAAAAAAATGCAACACCGAAAAGAAGGAAAGAACTCCATGGAACATTAAGAATGGATGAGACATATCCTTTACTACAATAATAGGAGGCTTCAACTTAGCTTCCATTATAATTTCATTTTCCATACATGTGAATGTTAAAGACACCCACCACTGGTCTAAAGGAAAAATAGTATTAGTATTAGGTAAAAAATGCAAGGCCTAAAAGATGGAAAGATCTCTATGGAACATTGGGAGTGGATGTTGTTGGGGTTCCTATGTTTTGGCCAGATTGGCAAGACCAAAAGATAATACAACATCAAACCACTTTGGGATCCTAAGATCTAGCCCTCCTGGATCCAGAAAGGGATCTCTATATAAATGTAACGAATGATATATCTTTAAGGCTCAAAATTAGGTATTAGGCTAGGTATGAAGCACAAGGTTTTTTTATTTTGTTTGTTTGGTTGGAGATCATTAACTGAGAAGGTTATGGAAACAAAGAAGGAATTGAATAGAAGGATGTTTCAGCATGGGAAGATCGGTCAAGAGAAAGGTTAATCCATTGGGCTATGGAGTCATGAAAGGGAATTACTTGCATAACAAGTATCCGAGGGTTTCCATAGGGCAAGTCATCTATACTAAAGGATCTTTTCGTATAGATGACTTGCCCTATGGAAACCCTCAGATAGTTGTTATGCAAGTAATTCCCTTTCATGACTACATAGCCCAATGGATTAACCTTTCTCTTGACCTATCTTCCCATGTTGAAACATCCTTTTATTCAGTTCCTTATTTACTTCCATAACCTTCTCAGTTAATGATCTCCAACCAAACAAACCAAAATCAAAAAACCCCTGTGCTTCATAGCTAGCCTAATACCCCAAATTGAGATTTAAAGATATATCATTCTTTACATTTATAGAGAGATCCCTCTCTGGATCCAAGAGGGCTAGATCCTAGGATCCCAAAGTGGTTAGATGTTGTCTTATCTTTTGGTCTTTCCAATCTGGCCAAAACATAGGAACTACAACATAATGGCGACTTCGTTGGGGAAATTTTGAGTGCATTTCATCTTAGATACCCTTAGGCTCTCAGAAGACCCATAATATCTTGTTAGATTGGTATTAAATTGCTGATGGTGGACAGCATCCTGCCTCAAGCTTTCAAAATCATCCACCTGGCGACTCCATCCTCTATGACCCCTAAAGACCAAATGACTCCACTGGTAGAAGACCCTGAACTGGTTGAGAAGATACAGTGACCTATGTTTACAAACATGGATCCAAGTATGGACAGAGAAGCAAAGCTAAATTCTTTGTCGGATAGATACACAAGAGTGGTAAACATGTTTGGTGAAATAATGATGAAGTTGTATGAGGCTAATCTAAATGAAAACAATAATTATTTAGAGCAGCCCATGCTTTCCCCAGAACAAGAAAAAACTCAAGACCTGGACATTGAGCAAGACATGTATGATGCTCAAGAATCTATAGAAGATGAAGAAGAAGGTGATCAAGAACTACCTGATTGCCTACCTATATCTTGTACTATGATGATAAGAGAATATCATGACCTAATGGCAAAATCTAATAGGGAACGCTGCTTTGAGGAGACAAGTGACCACATAGAAGATGCAGAATCTGATGTGGAAGAAGAAACAACTCATGAGCCTTGTATTCTAACTGAATATCATCATGATCATGAGGAGTGGTCTGAAACAGAAAGATATTAGGAAACATCATAAAATCCTCAAGGTTTCCCTGCAATCATAAGTGAATATATCTTATAAGAGGCTCAAGAAGACATCCAGCCTCCAAATCAGTTAATACAAGAAACAGAGAGTTGCTGCACTTCTACTCAAAGGAACATAAGAACACCTTCCCCTTTGACTGAAAAAGAAATAGATTAGATCATCAATAGACAGCCAGCTTCTGAAATCTTTTATAGAACAAACACCCTTGCTCATTCATCTATTGAGTTTGATTATGCGGATTTAGAAGACTCCTCTGTAAATCAGAATCAAGAAAGATTTGTTGATAATCTAGTATGTTTGATTGGTAGCACTACTTACATTCATGATTTTCCTATTTTTGATCTATCTAATGATGATGTTCTCCAAACAAAAGATGATCTTGCAGGGCCATCATTAGTAGATTTGTGGGAGGAAGATCAGTCCCCTCAACTCCAAGAAATTAATGAGCCAAGTCAGCCTATTTATGATACTGATGAGGAGAGTTATGAAAGCCTAGTAATGGATGAAGATTCATTGAATTTCCACTCTGTTACACCTCTAATAATCAGTAAAAATTTTCATGTAATTGGAGATCAGCAGCCTTCCATCTCACAGGGTGAAGAGGAAAATAAGGAAGAAATTTTTGAGCAGGTTGAAAACAAGGAGCCTTCTCTTGAAAAAGAGAAAGCAATGGAACAAAACCCTGCTCAAGAATACATTGATATTTTCACAGAGCTCATCCCACCAGACCAGAAGATCTCAGAGCTCCAAGAGGACAGCACTCAGTTTATGATGAGTCCTCCAGTTCAGATGATGATGAAGATGACAGAGGTTTTCTTTCTCAAGAGAGTCTTTTTCTTGATCCAGTGGAAGAGGAAGCAGTCCTGGTTGAAAAATACTTGTCAAACACTCACAACCAGGTATCATTTCAAGATCTTTCTGCTCATTTCCTACAAAAATTTGAAGGATCAAAGGTCGACAAGAGCAGCTTGTTGCAGGCAACAAGAAAATTTTTAAAAGTTGCTGTTAAAAAACAAAGAGAATTGGAGTGGCCCTGCCTATCCAGCATGCTCGAAGAGATGAGCAGAAAATACCAGTCATGGGATCATTTTATTGACTGGATGTATTGGAAAAGAAAGTTTTAAATCTAGACGTGTAAATATTTCAAGTTAGAGTAGGGTAGGTAGGAAATCTCAATAAAGCTCAGCCTGTAAGAATTTAGTTAGTTGTTTTTAGTTTCTGCAAAGTCCAGAAAACCAGACAGTCTAATCCTAGTTTGGTTGTGTTTCAATTTATTTCTTAGAATGTAGAGAAAGAGATCTTCCAGACAGTTTAATCCTGGCAGATATTAGTTTAGGTAGAGAAGTTATGAGGCCAACTGTTTAATATGGTCTCATGGAGTAATAAGGGTAGAAGTAGATAGGTTTATTTTCCTGTTTGTAAAAATTGATGATGTAAAAGGTCTGCAAGTATAAATGTACCTTGAAGAAAAAATGCTAGGACAATAGGATAGGTAGGTAGATTGTTTGGGAGAATATTACTGTTGATATGACTTTTTCATGATTTATAGCAGCTAATCAAAGAAGAAAAATATGGCCAAGGATCAGGCATCTGGCCTACTCCTAAAGATTATTTTCTGAGATTCCTGACACCTTCAAGAAGATGCTATCCCCATGTGGAGCCACTGTTAGCCACCTATAAATTTTTGACATAGAAAACAGGTGGCTAAATATGTTTTTGAGTCTTCAAGAGATACATTTCATTTGAAAACCTATCATTCTTGAAGCCTCCATATGTCTTCTATCCTTTAAAAGACCTTCATTGTTGTTTCCATTGAAGAACCATGTTGTTTTGTGAAAAAGAATGCTTCAAAAGGCCTCTGTGATTGCCCATTTTCACTCATTTCCCTTCATTTTCATTAAGCCTCATTTTCCTCTTTAGAACCTCCATATCCCTCTAAAAATCCTCCATAATCCTTTTAAGCCACTAAAAATCCCTTTTACAGCTTTAAAACACCCTTGTCCCCTTTGCTGAAAGCCAAGAAATTCCTTGAAAAACACTAATTTTGGCCTAAAACACCCTTTTTTAAACTAAGGCACTAAGCCCCTTTCGGCTCAGCACTAAGCCCCTTCTCCACATATAACCTGGCGCTAGAACTAGACACTAAGCCCCGTAGGTGCTAATCGCAATCGGAACTTTCTTTTAACATCGTTTCCTTTGTTTCTTATATTCTTCCAATGCAATGAAACTTTGTTCCATGGACCTCCGCTTCAATATTGACCGTCGATATTTCGAGATCCAACGATCGGCGCTAAATCACATCGTGCCCTTCCACCGTTTTTCCCTCCACCTGTGCGATCTCCTGATCTAATCTTGACCGTTCATCCTTTCTAGATCTGACGACTGAGATATTATCGGGCCTCCGTTCATAGCCCTTTGTTGTTCCCCCTCTGATCTAATCCCGACCTGTGATCCTTTCCAGATCTGATGGCCAGCGCTCAATCGCATTGCGCAAATCTAATGCCTATTCACTTCCTCTCCGCCGATGCCGATCATGCGATTCACTCCTGGCCGTTGAATCCACAAGAACCAACGGTCAGGATCTTTTCTGCCCGCCCATTTCATACCCCACATAGGCATTCCCACTTTTGATCGTAGCTGTCCATCCCGCCAAATCTGACGGTCCAGATTTCATCGCACTCTGCCTTCCCCTACCTCCGTGCCACTATTCCGTCGATCCCCGATTAGACCTCCGCCGTCCATTTCGTAGATCCGACGGTCAGCATTTAATCCGCTGCTAGCTCTCCCCACCGTATTTCCCAAGCATCTTTCCATATTGTGCTCTCATCCCCACTGTCATATCTCTCTGCCCTTCATCCAACGGCTGAGAATGCATATCGCGTGATTTCTGCGTCCGAGGTTTAATGCTTCAAAATTGCGCGATAAAAGCGGTTTTGGGGGGACACGTGTTAGGCAGCGACGCATATCGCATTTTTTGGCAAGATTTCAAAACCACTCCAAAGTTGCACAAAACTAGGAGTTTCCATCTAAACCCCCCCCCCCCCCCCCCACCCCGATACAGTCCTACTTTAATATTGACCGTCGATTGCTTTAATCGGATGGCTCATATTACATCGCATTCCCATCCATATCATTTTCATCAGACCTTCCAAAGAGTTTCATCGAAAGATCTCCACCATTGATCTCTTTCATGATCCGACGGCCCACGTTCAATCTTCCTCCGCCTCTCGGTCCCACCACCAAAAGCGCCCAATCTCATTCATTTTAAGCCTTTTTCCTTTGTATGCGCCCAAACACTAAAATTTTGTGTTTTAACACTAAAAGTATTTTCTTCCACCTAATTCAGTCTAAACAACTGCACCTGTAAATCCTGACCGCTGATCACCATCCATAAGTCTAATCGGACAGTCTAAAATCATCCTCGCACCAAACCTTCATTAGCGCATTTTTTCACCATTCCACCATGATTTTCACCCGTTTCTTCACTGCTACCACTATTTTCATCGTTTCTCCACGAGCCTACAAAGCATCCATTCCCCCACTCCCTATGGATTTCTTAACATTTTTTTTGTATTGTGCAGGGTTACATATGTTAAACTCACTCTATTTCATAGTCACTGTCAATGGTGACATGAAGCGCTGGAAAACTGCCTCAGAGCCAAAGGTACAGAGAAATATGCCACTAAATAAGTTTCAAAACATATATTTCATTAAAGGATTGGTGTCAAACCCTGATTAGACACTCCTGCGCCTCCAAAACCTGCATATGCACCAAAACAGTCAGCAGAAGCGGAAAAGAGTATCAGAGGACAGATTAAGGGATTTAAGGCTCCTTATTGAAGATTTAACGCCTATAATCCAATGTTTAAATCTCAAAGGACACAGATGAAGACGATGAAGATGATTAAGAGGTTTAATGAAGCCTAAAGCACATGAAACAAGCCATATCTGTGTTTTAATATCAGCAGAACACTTTTTCTCAAAAAAGGACTAGTTACATCACTTCTATCATCTTCCATCAAACACCAGAACCATTATTACACTGACAAGGGCCTTAAAAAAATTTTAGAACAACAGTTATGGAAGTATGGGAGACCTTGCAGACCTTCTAGCCACATTACTTCTTTCAGAAGGCAAAGCAGAGTACCATGCAGCCAGAGTACTACAAAGGACATACCTGAGGTTACTACCAAACTGACAGAGACTTCTGAATCAGCCTAAAGAGTACCAATTTGTCAATGCACAGCCATCAAGCAGAGTGGGCACGAAATACTTCCTCCCATCTGTATTAATGTATCATTTAAGTTTACATCTACTACTCCTCCTCTCCATTCACCTATAAATATTCATTGAAAATACATTGTAAAGGTTGTTGGTTGTTGGGATTTCATCGATTGTTAGAACTGTTATTGGGGGAAGAAGTTGAGTAGTTTGTAATTTAGTAGGCTGGGAGGAGAAGTTTGGAATGTAAAGAGCCATTAAGCTCAAAGTATGTGACTGGTTTTGCACATCAATTAAACAAGCAAATTTCACAGGATCCTGGTCTATATTACGGGTGATGTTTTCCTTACTGCAATTGTATCATTTCATATTTTATCACCATGTCCATTATTCTCTGATAAGATTCATTAATTTAGCTTAGGATATACTGTTGCAAAGTACCCTGATGCTTCCTGCTCTTCTTATCTTTGATGTTTTCTGTTGGTTGTGTATCTAAGAACAAATTCATCATAATTTAACCAGTATAGAAGTTGGCTGGTCCATGCTTACTGATGTATGAATCTGGGGTTTGTTTTCTTAGATGTTATTGTTTGGTCTCAGTTGAAATAATTGGGATACTAGGGATTTAGATTTAGCTCTGTCCACTAGGGTCCTTTTCCAACAGCTAACCTCTCTAAGATCCCTTTGAGTTAGTTTCAAAAGCATTGAAGGTTAAAATTCCTTCTCTAATATTAGGCCTTACTCTGTGTTAAATCTTTAAATGTTCTCTACCATTCTGAAAGTGGTTATGAGGACTATTGGATTGTTTTCCTGGAGAGTATGCTGAAAGTAGGTCTGGATTTAAATGACATATGACCTGATCTTAGGCTGCACTTTGGTTTCTTTCTTTCACCCATTCTTAATGTTCCATTCCACCATCTATCTAAAAGATCCTTTAGTATAGATGAATTGCCCTATGGAAACCCTCGGATAGTTGTTATGCAAGTAATTCCATTTCATGACTACATAGCCCAATGGATTAACCTTTCTCTTGACCTATCTTCCCATGCTAAAACATCCTTCTATTCAGTTCCTTCTTTACTTCCACAACCTTCTTGGTTAATGATCTCCAACCAAACAAACCAAAATCAAAAAACCCCTGTGCTTCATAGCTAGCCTAATATCCCAAATTGTGCTTTAAAGATATATCATTCTTTACATTTATAGAGAGATCCCTCTCTAGATCCAGGAGGGCTAGATCCTAGGATCCCAAAGTGGTTTGATGTTGTCTTATCTTTTGGTCTTGCCAATCTGGCCAAAACATAGGAACCACAACAAATGTGACATACCCTTTAGTACAAGGATAGATTATTTTTATTCCATTAATAAAATTTAAAACAAAATGTACCAAAGTATGTAAAAATATTTTTTTTTAAAGAGTGAAGGAATACATTCAAAAATTTATAAGAGAATGTTAGATGCACCAATGAATTAAAGGAGAGATAGTTAAGGCTCTAGGGTTACCTTAAGTTTTAAACACCAATTAATAAAAAATGCATATAGATATTAATTTAAGTTATTACAAGTTTATTAAAATCAAATGGTAAGGATGTCGTTTTTGTGGTTATGGATAGACTCAAAATATGCATATTTTTGTGGAATTCAAAATACATATACTACAATCCAAGTGTTAAAAGTGTTCATGAAGGAAACCCAAAGGATTAATGGGTTTTATAAATAATAATAAGTGACAAAGATCAAAAATTCATCTAGGTAATTTTTGGAAAGAGTTATGAAGTATAAGAGGAACAATTCTAGGCTCAATGGGTTAAACATATCACCCACAAGAAGGTTATCTTGATTGTTGTTATTCAATAAGTAATATCAATTGGTCAAGTGACTCCCTTTAGTAGACTGGTGGTATAACACATTCTATCAAACATATACTAGGATACATAACTCAATCATCTTTGTGAATATCAATTTTCTAGTATAATGTCCTTTTTATGAGACTTCCAAAGTACAAGAAATCAGCTAAGAAATTACTTGGTGTGTATTAGAAATTGTTATCATTGGTATAATGTTATGTTATGTTGTGTGTAACTCCAATGCCAGTATCCGGTGATGTTTTGTTTGAGGAAATGAAATGGAATTTGAAAGACAAGTGGAATTTGAAGGTATGTGCATGTTGCTCGTGCACTGCTTCCCAAAACTAAACACACAGAAATATCATTAATAAAATCACACTTCAAAGCTTGAGAATTACAAACAATTACATGGCTATTTATTTATGATGGAAGCAATCTCTTGAATCTCTTCAAGAGAAACTTCTTCCCAAATATTTGAAGGAAATTGAGAATTATCTTCTCAACTTTAGGAATCGTATCCTAACTTCCTAATCTCCTAATCAATTCTAGAATGACTCATAGAATCTATAAAATTCTAGATTTCTCAATTTAAATAATTACAAAAAATAAAATATGTGATGCTCCTGCATCCTACTACCGGGGAAGAAAAAGATAAAATCATATGTTTTGTTTTTGAAGTTCTTCAATGTTGGTACCATATTTTGAAATTTTTGTTGTTGTCATCCAAGTAGCATCTTTGATTAGTTGATTCTTCCATTTCACCAAGTATTGAAGATAATATTTCTTTCTCATCCTTTTAGCCACTCTTTGATCGATAATGGATTCAATCTTCTTTGTTGGTGCTGAAGGTGTTTATTTCTCCCATTGAACTTTGTCGTTAATAGGTGCATCGGTAGGATCATTGAAAGGGTATAGATCTAAAACATAAATGCCAAAACCTTTGGGTAGTTCTATTTAATAAGCATTCGAGGAAAAGTTTCTCAAAATTTTTCATGGTCCAATATTTTTCAAATTTAACTTATTATATTCCCCTTTAGGAAATATTTCTTCCTGAATATGCGCCATAATCAGGTCTCCAACATTAAATTCTAATTGTGTTCTTTTGGAATATTCTCTTCGTTTATACTTGTTGCTTTCTTGTAGTTGTTGCTTGACTCTATCTTGTGTTTCATGCATATTGGCTGCAAAATCTTCATGATATGCACTTCTGAATTGTTGCTTTCCTAGGTTCCTCAACTCATAAATACCTCTTAGATGTATCCCATATACAATTTGAAATGGACTCAACACAATGCTTCTGTTGGGTGAATCGTTATATGGAAATTATTCCTAAGCAAGTTCCTCATCCCATTGTTTAGGATGTTCACCTACTAGACTCCTCAAGATATTTCCAAAGCTTCTATTTACCACTTATGTCTTACCGTCATTCTGGGATGATATGTTGAGCTGAAACTGAGTTTGGTTCCTAACTTTTTACATAGATTTCTCCAAAAATGACCCACAAACTTAGTGTCTCTGTCATAAAAAATACTTGTAGGTGATCCATGCAATCTAACTATTTCTTGGAAGAACAAGTTTGTTATGTTAGTTGCATCATTTGTCTTTTTACAAGCTATAAAGTGTGCCATTTTTTAGAATCTGTCAACAAAAACAAATATTGAGTCACTTCCTTTTTGTGTTTTGGGAAGTCCTAGTATAAAATCTATGCTTATGGAGTCCCATGGTCGACTTGGTATTTGTAGGGGTTGACAGAGTCCAGTGTTATGACTTATTCCTTTTGCATATTGACATATCCTGCATCTTCCAAAAAAAAATCCTTACATTTGTATACATGTGAAGCCAATAATAAAATGCTTGTAATTGTGCTAGAGTTTTATCTTGCCCAAAATGACCTGCTAAACCCCCACTATGTTTTTCTTTCAACAAATTTTCCCTCATCGAACATCTTGGAATGCATAACTATTTTCCTTTGAATAGAAGTCCCTCCTCTTTCATGTAGTCTAACCATGGAGTTCTATCTTTACTTACAATATTTTCACAAGATTCATAAACCTCTTTAAAATCCGAATCATCTTTATAAATATATTTCAGCTCATCAAATCCTAACACATTTAATTGGTATTCTTGCAAATTTAAATTGATTATCATTAATGTATCTGCCACTTTGTTTGATTCCCACTCTTACGCTTTATGACAAATGTGAAATTTTGTAAAAATTCAATCCATTTAAGATGTCTTTGATTCAATTTTGTTTGATTGTTGATACATTGTAATGCATGATTATCTGTGTAGAGCATGAACTCTTTTGGCTTATATAATGTCTCCATTTCTTTAGAGTTTGTATGATGGCATAAAATTATTTACCATAAGAAGAGTATTTTTTCTTGGCCTCATTAATTTTTTCACTGAAGTAGGCAACTGGTTTTCCTTCTTGACTTAATATAGCTCCTATTGCAGTTCCACCAGCATCAGTCTCAACTTGAAACAACTTATTGAAATCTGGAAATGCTAAAATAGGTTGTTCTATGATCTTTTTCTTTAATAATTGGAAACTTTTATTAGTTGCTTCTAACCAACAGAATTGTTTATTTTTCTCTTTAATAGTTTCTACAATTGGAGCACATATGCCACTGAATTTTTTGATAAATTTCCTGTAAAAACTTGTCATTCCACGAAAATTTCTTACCTCTGAAATTCTTCTTGGAGTTGGCCAATTGATTATGGTCGTTACTTTCTCTTGATCCATCTTTAATCCTTCTCTTGAAATTACAAAACCCAAGTACAATAGTTTTTTCTTCATGAAACTACATTTCTTTAGAATTATTAGCAATTTATCTTGTTGTGGTTTCTTCAAAACCATCTTAAGATGTCTTAGGTGATTTGATTTTAATTGACTGTAAATTAAGATATCATCAAGATAAAATATAACAAATTTTCCAATGAATTATTTTAAGACTTCATTAATTAGTCTCAGAAATGTTTTTAGAGCATTGGTAAGTCTGAAGGGAATTACCAACCATTCATATAAACCATTATTAGTTTTGAACGTTGTTTTCCATTCATCACCTTCTCTAATTCTGATTCGATGATATCCACTTTTTAAATCTATTTTATAAAAATATGCAGCGCCACTTAGAAAATCTATAAGATCATCAATACAGGGTAATGGAAATCTCTACCTGATTGTGATTTTTTTTATAGCTCGAGAATATGTGCACATTCTCCGTCTACCATCCTTCTTTGGAGTTAACATTGTTGGAACAGCACATGAACTTAAAATTTCTCGAATGAGGCCTTTATCAAGCAATTCCTGCACTTGATTTTTATCTAGCAATTCCTACTAGAGTTTTATCTTGCCCAAAATGACCTGCTAAACCGCCACTGTGTTTTTATTTCAACAAATTTTCCCTCATCAGACATCTTGGAACGTATAATTGTTTTCCTTTGAATAGAAGTCCCTCCTCTATCATGTAATCTAACCATGGAATTCTATCTCTACTTACAGGATTTTGACGAGATTCATAAACCTCTTTAAAATATGGATCATATTTATACACATATTTTAGCTCATCAAATCCTAAGACATTTAATTGGAATTCTTGCAAAATTAAATTGATTCTCATTATTGCATCTACCACTTTGTATAAATTATAGAACAATTATATATATCATGGATTCAATCCAATCTAACAATGTACTAAATCTAGATGTTGAATCGCCAATCACATGAAGCAAAGAAGAATCAATCGAACCACAACACAGATAATTTCCTGGGGAAATCTTGCTACTCAAAACCCCACTATCTTTTATTGTATATTCAGCATGGATACATGAAAGAATTACAATGCAAATCTCCTCACAAGAGCCTCTTGTACTCAACTAATTGTCTCACATTGTCCTAGACAAAACTAACCAATACTTAGTCAATTCTAAGCCTCTAAACAGCCTGTCTTTCTTGCGAAATTCATGTGGAATGCAATCCTGATTCCATAGGAATTTTGGCCTTCTTTGACTGTGCAAGGATCATGGGCAATCTAATGGGTGTTTAGTTGCATGGGTGCAACCCAATAATCCTACAACTGATAGTCAACATCCCTTTCACCTAGATCTCAACTAGGTCTCCACTGGAACTGACATGCATGCAACTAATAAGAGTAAATCCTTAGTTGCATGTGAGATCATTGATTGTGAATTAAATAATATTTAATTCACTTGATCTCCCACTAGTGTAACAAACAGTTACAACTAGCACAACTGAATTTAACTCACTTAACTGAGTTAAATTGATTACAACATGCATTAACTAATGCACCACTACACTTTGAACTCTATTACAACTAAAATTACTCTACATGCCTCACCAACTACCCTCAACTCAAAATTCATGAGTTAACTGAGTTTATCACACGCATTTAACTATTACAAGTTATTTTGAGATTAGATTATATTTTATTGTCCATTCTAATTAAGGGATAATTAAAATATACATGCACCAAATTTAGCCCACACAAGTGTAGGTGTTGCTAAGACCTGTGGTCCCACACTAGTGTAAGTGCTGCTTGGACCTACCGGTCCCACACTAGTGTAGGTGCTGCAATTTCTTGTTGTACTTCAACACTCCCTCTCAACAAGAAAGGGATTATCTTTCACCCTGATCCTTGCTCTATGGTATTCACATTTTCTCCTAGTGAGCGCCTTCGTCAGAATATCTGCATCCTGATCTTTAGTGGGAATGTAATGAAGTAACATTATGCGCTTCTACACACAATATCTGAGATGGTGGTACCAGATGTCTATGTGCTTGGATCTATCATGAAACACAGGATTAACCGAGAGTTTAATGCAACTCTGGTTATCACCATGTATCACAGTCAGATCCATCTGAGAATCAAACAAACCAACCAGGATCTTTCTCATCCAGATGGCCTCACATGCAGCTTGACTTGCTGCCATGTACTATGCCTGCGCTGAACTCAGTGCCACAGATCATTGCTTCCTATTGTACCAAGAAACTGTTGTGGATCTTATGTTGAAGATCCCTCCTGATGTGTTCTTTCTGTCTAATGGACTGCCTGCCCAATCTGCATTCGTGAAGCCTTGAAGCTTCACTCCCTCTATCCATCTGTACCGGTCGGTCTATTAACCAAGGATCTATAAACATGCTGCTCAAATTAAACACGGAAGATTTCGCTCCTCCAGTTTAGCTGAACATGCAGAAAAGACTAACCATCACACATGTAGTGAATAAGCTAAAGTCCTTGCCCATGTTGACCATTTTCATCACTGTAAGCTAAGGGAGGCTTTATAAATTGAAAAAATGTCTCTCAACCTGATCAGGGACAATGGCTAGAGTACTAGCAAGAGTTAGATCCCTTCCCTATACTCCTAAGCGTCGATGCCTTTTCTCCATAATCTTCCCTTCTTTTAAATAAATTAATAATGTTGATCCATTCTAATAATAATAGAGCTACTTAAATTAAATTTTATTATTTTAATAAAAAGAATTTTATTTTTATTTTTTAAAGAAACACATATTAATTTATAAATATTGTATATTTATAATAGAAATTGAATTTGAGTAATTAAAATTAATAGCTTTGGTCAAATGTAACTATTCTTTAAATAATATTATATATTAAAATATTTATAATTTAACTACTTTCTATGATCTTCTCTTGTCTTGGATCAAACTACCAGTTTCCATCCAAGTCCAATTAACCCTTCTCCTCATCTATTTATAGTGGAATGCTTTGATCTCATGGGTCTTGAAGATGAACCACACTAGTTAGTTGGAAACTCGTCAACCAAATTCTTTGTTATGTGATTTTTACCGAAAAATATCTGTATAAAAAAATGTCTTTTCAAATTTATACTAATTATATACATATAATAAATTTATACAAAATCTTTTTCAAAATATTATTTTTTAAAAAATAAAAATAAAAATTAAATTAAATTATTGACACAGTCAAATTTAACGTAAATTATAAAATATAATGAAAAATACCAAAATAAACATTTGTGATAATTTTATATAAATAAAACATTTAATATTTATTATCACTCAGGCTGCTTTCACATTTTCACAAAGCACATAATATCACACAACCACTACCTTTGGGATTGCTGGCCCCGCTTTCACATTTTTAAAGAATATCACACAACTAACTTGATTGCTAATAAAAATTAATTTTATATATATACACGTGTCACGAATAAGTCAATAACAAACACCACCTCCCATTGATAACGTCAACCATCTTCTATAGCCCATCTCCCCATCCACAAATACGTTATTAAATTCTCCATAGAAGAGTCTTCCTCTCCACCAATATAAATATAAATATTGTACGCCCTTTCACCATCTATCTGTGTATTTTTCGGTCCCTCCTCAGAGCTTGTCTCTAGTCCCTATTCATAACTTGCCCTGCTTACCAATGGCGCGTTGCTCTTCTTCTCGTTCCGTTATGCCAAGCATTATCGTGGTGCTTTGCTTAACCACCCTACTTTTCTTCAATTCCCTGCCACTCTCAGAAGCAGCAGAGATTGAATTTGAAGAGAGTCCGGAGATACAAGGTATTACTTTACAACAACACTCGTGCTCTTTGCGTTTTTAGTGAATCTTATGAACTTTTCTCTGCTTAAATCGGTTTTTGTATATTAGAAATTGTTGTTGTTGCTTAATGTTATGTTGTGTGCAGCTCCAACACCAGTATCGGGAGATGCTGCTGCGTTTGAGGAGATGTGGAATTTGAAGATGTGTTCATGCTGCGTTTTAACGAACAGCAACCTCTGCTGCAATAAATGCAATTACCGCTCTGCAACCTCACCCCCACCAACTGGGCCAGCGCCAGCGCCAGCCCCTGCCCCAAACACAGCATGAACGCAATGCCGCCACCAACAGATGAATTTTGTATGATGTATCATCATTGTTAGGTAAATAATAGAAATAGTTTACACGTTTACAATTTATGCTCACATGTTCAGCCCTTGTATGTTGTTATGTGATCAATAATATTGAGAACACTTTGGCATTTTGGGTGTAGTATCAGATTGCATTATTGTCTCATGAATTTTATGGTTACTTACGTATAACAACGTGATATTCTATTTTCATTCAAGTTCCTTTCAGTTTTATAAAATTTTATTACTATATTAAGTAAGAATATTGACTTGAGCAATCACAGATAATTAGGGATCAGTCGCATATAGGTGATACTAAAGTTTTAATGGCTGCATAATATTAGTATATGATTATGATTTTAAAATTCAGTTAAATCTATCTTTTTTTATAAACATAACAAAACTTATTAAAGTATATTTAATTAAATAAATTTTATTTTTAAGAAAATTAAATTTATTTTTACTATTATTTTATAAAGGCAAAATTTCACAAATAGGTTATTTTTTTGAATATTTTTGAAAAAAAATATTAGTCAATTTCATTAAAATTCGATATTTTTTACATTTATATGATTAAATAGATGAAATTCACAAAAAAATTACAGATTTTAATAGTAAATTACATCTTTTTATTAAATATTTGTCTAAATAGATGAAATTCTCCATAAAATTACAGATTTTAATAGCAAATTACATGTTTTTTTTAATTGAATATTAGCCTACATTCTATACATATGAATTTTTAGTCACCTACAATACTATATATAAGAAAAATAATATATTCTTAAAAAATACAGTTATTAAAAAATTAATTTTTCAAACGTCTCTCTTCACCAAAACAAAATCGGTTCAAAGTGAGTTGAGGAGCATGGACAAAACAAACAATGCAACTTATTTTCAGAAATATAATGAAAATAGTTTGAAAAAATATATATAATTTCTCTTTCCATAATTTAGCTTTCATTATAATTTCCATACATAGTGAACATTAAAAACATTCACCATTAATCTCAAGAAAAAAATAATACTAAATAAAAAATGTAACACCTAAAAGAAAGAAAAATATTCATAGAACATAAAAAGTGGATGAGATAAGAAATATCCTTGTGGATAGTAGTTTTCAACTTAACTTCCATTATAATTTTCATTTTCGTATATGTGAATGTTAAACACACCCACAACTAAATTATCTAAAGGAAAAATAGTACTAGATTAGAAAAAAATGTAAAGGAAAGATATCCATGGAACATGGGGAGTGGATGAAACATATCATTTAATAAAACTAAAGATTGTTTTTATGCTCTAAACAAAATTTAAAACAAAATAGTTTAAAGGAGTGGAAAAGGTTTCATAACTTTATAATAGGAGTAGATTTTGTGTTTAAAATGTATCAAATGATGTAAATATACTTTGACAATTTTGGGTGTAATATCATATTGTATTATATTGTCTTTATTTTCTTATGAATTTTATGGTTCTTATAACGTGATATTCTATTTTTATTCAAGTTTTTTTTAGTTTTATAAATTTTTATTACTATATTAAATAAGAATATTGATTTGAGTAATCACAAACAACTAATATGGATCAGTAACATATAGGATGAGTTATACTAAATTTTTAAGTATATAAGATGAGTTATACTAAAATTTTAAGGGTTACACATTTTTATTATATGATTGAGATTTTAAAATTCTAAATTTAGTTAAATTTATTCTCATATATAAACATAATAAAATTTAGTAAAATATATTTAATTAAATATTTTAAAATATATGTATTTTTTTATAAAAAAATTATTCATTAGAGTAATTAAGAAAATAAAATATATTTTTAGATACAAAACTCGAAATCTCCATAGTCTTCTTCGAGTCTAAATCAAGACTCATCTTCAGGACAAACCTGCAAATAAGAGAATAGATTAGGGTAAATAAATAAAGGAAAAGATGATGGGGAAAGAGTCGACCAGTTTCTAACTTTGTTATTTATTTGATTAATTAGTTCTAAATGCTTTTAATGCTTTTTATCCATATTTATTTCTAATTTAGATTAATTATTTTATTTATAATTATTATATAATATGTTATAAATCCCTATGTTAATGATATTAATGTTTATTATTTTATTTATAATTATTCTATATTTTGTTATAAAGCCCTATGTTGATGATATTATTAATATTGAGATAGCTATTAGTAATATTTTAAAATCAAATATATTTTATCAAGGAAAATTTTAGGGCGAAATTTAGTAAATGGGCCACATTTTTTTGGATATTTTTGAAAAAAAATATTGATCAATTTCATTAAAAAAGTGTCTATTTTATATATATATATATATATGAAATTTGTCAAAAATATTACTTATTTTAATAATAAATGACATTCTATACTTATGAATTTTCGAACCAAAATAATTATCTATAATACTATATATAAGAAAAATAGTAAATCTTTAAAAAAATTAAAGAACTTTTTAAAGGAAAATATTGTGCTTAGAGGAGCAATAAAAATAGCTAGCAAAAATTCAAAAGTTAAATTTTGAAATAAATTATTAAAAATAATAATGTAATATACCATGAAAAGTCTCTCACCAAAGTGAGGTGAGGAGCATGGACAAAGAAAAAGATGTAATCCACTTCTTTTTAGAAATATAATAAAAACAGTTTCAACGACTGAAAAAATATAGTTGCTCTTTCATAATAAAAAGAGCCTTCAACTTAGCTTCCATTATAATTTCCATACATATAAACATTAAAGACACTCAACATTAATCTCAAGAAAAATTAATACTAAAAAAAAGTGCAACACCTAAAAGAAGGAAATATCTCCATGGAACATTAAGAGTGGATGAAACATATACTTTAGTACAAGGATAGGAGCCTTCAACTTAGCTTCCATTATAATTTCATTTTCCGTACATGTGAACTTTAAAGACACCCACCACTAATCTAAAGGAAAAATAGTAATAATATTAGATAAAAAAATGCAAGGCCTAAAATATGGAAAGATCTCAATGGAACATTGGGAGTGGATGAGGCATACCCTTTAGTACAAGGATAGACTATTTTTATTCCATTAATAAAATTTAAAACAAAAGAGTTTAAGGGAGTGGAAAAGGTCTCATAACTCTCTAATAGGAGCACATTCGGAGTTGCTAAAAATGTATCAAAGGATGTAAAATATATATATTTTTAAAGAGTGAAGAAAGATATTCAATAACATATAAGAGAATATTAAATGCACCAATGAATTAAAGGAGAGATAGTTAAGGCTCTATGGTTACCTTAAGCTTTAAACACCAACTGATAAAAATTTCAAAGAGATGTTAATTCAAGTTATTACAAGTTTATCAAAATCAAATGGTAAGGATGTCAATTTTGTGGTTATGTATAGTCAAAATATACATATTTTTGTGGAATTCAGGTTACATATACTATAATCCAAGTGTTAAAAGTTTTCATGAAAGAAACTCATAGGATTAATGGTTTTTCTAAATAATACTAAGTGACAAAGATTTAAAAAAAAATCATCTAGGTAATTTTTGGAAAGAGTTATGAAGTATAAGAGGAAAATTTCTAGGCTATATGGGTTAAACATATCACCACAAGAAGGTTACCTTGATTGTTGTTATTCAAGAAGTAATATCAATTGGTCAAGTGATTCCCTTTAGTAGAATGGTGGTATAACACATTCTATCAAACATCTACTAGGATACATCACTGGAACATCTTTGTGAATATCAATTTTCTGGTATAATGTCCTTTTTATCAGACTTCCAAAGTACAAGAAATAAGCTAAGAAATTGGTTGGTGTCTATAAGAAATTGTTATCATTGCTATAATGTTATGTTATGTTGTGTGTAGCTCCAATTCCATTATCTAGTGATGTTTTGTTTGAGGAAATGAAATGGAATTTGAAAGACAAGTAGAATTTGAAGGTATGTGCATGTTGCTCGTGGAGCGCTTTGGAAAACTAAACACACAGAAATATGATTAATAAAATCACACTCCAAAGCTTGAGAATTACAAACAATTACATGGTTATTTATTTAGGATGGAAGCAATCTCTCGAATCTCTTCAAGAGAACCTTCTTCCTAGATATTTGGAGGAAGTTGAGAATTATCTTCTCAACTTTAGGAATCATATCCTAATGTCCTAATCTCCTAAATATTTCTAGAATGACTCATAAAATCTAGAAAAATATAGATTTCTCAATTTAAATAATTACAAAAAATAAAATATGTGATTCTTCTACATCATACTACCAGGGAAGACAAAGATACAATCATATGTTTTGTTTTTGAAGTTCTTCAATGCTAGTACCATAATTTGATTTTTTGTTGTTTTCATCCAAGTAGCATCTTCGACTGGTTGATTCTTCCATTTCACCAAGTATTGAAAATATTCTTTCTTTCTCGACCTTTTAGCCACTCTTTGATCGATAATGGATTCAATCTTCTTTGATGGTGTTGAAGGTAGTTGTTTCTCCCATTGAAATTTGTCGATAGCAAGTCCATCAGTAGGATAATTAAAGGGGTATAGATCTGAAACTTTAGAGATCGGTGAAATGCCAAAACCTTTGGGTAGTTCTATTTCATAATAATTTGAGGAAATTTTTCTCAAAATTTTGCATGGTCCAATCTCTTTCAGTTTTAACTTATTATATTCCCCTTTAGAAAATATTTCTTCCCAAAGATGTGCCATAACCAGTTTTCCAACATTAAATTCTAAATGCCTTCTTTTGGAATATTCTCTTCATTTACACTTGTTGTTTCTTTCTTGTAGTTGTTGCTTCACTCTGTCCTGTATTTCTTGCATTCTATCAAACATCTACTAGGATACATCACTGGAACATCTTTTTGAATATCAATTTTCCGGTATAATGTTTGTTTTATGAGACTTCCAAAGTACAAGAAATAAGCTAACAAATTAGTTGGTGTGTATAATAAATTGTTATCATTGGTATAATTTTATGGTATGTTGTGTGTAGATCTAATGCCAGTATCTTGTGATGTTGTGTTTGAGGAAATGAAATGGAATTTGAAAGACAAGTGTAATTTGAAGGTATGTGCATGTTGCTCATGGGGCACTTCCCAAATCTAAACACACAGAAATATCATTAATATAATCACACTCGAAAGCTTGATAATTACAAACAATTACATGGTTATTTATTTAGGATGGAAGAAATCTCTCGAATCACTTCAAGAGAAACTCATTCCTAGATATTTGGAGGAAGTTGAGAATTATCTTCTCAACTTTAGGAATCCTATCCTAACTTCCCAATCTCCTAATTAATTCTAGAATGACTCATAAAATCTAGAAAATTATAGATTTCTCAATTTAAATAATTACAACAAATAAAATATGTGATTCTCCTACATCATACTACCAGGGAAGAAAAAGATGCAATCATATGTTTTGTTTTTGAAGTTCTTCAATGTTGGTAACATATTTTGAAATTTATGTTGTTGTCATCCAGGTAGCATCTTCGACTGGTTGATTCTTCCATTTCACCAAGTATCGAATATATTCTTTCTTTCTCGTCCTTTTAGCTGCTCTTTGATCGATAATGGATTCAATCTTCTTTGTTGGTGTGGAAGGTAGTTGTTTCTCCCGTTTAAATTTGTCGTTAACAGGTGCATCAGTTGGATAATCAAATGGGTATAGATCTAAAACATTAAATATTGGTGAAATGCCAAAACCTTTGGGTAGTTCTATTTCATAAGCATTCGAGGAAAATTTTCTCAAAATTTTTCATAGTCTAATCTTTTTTAGTTTTAATTTATTATATTCCCCTTTAGGAAATATTTCTTCCCAAAGATGTGCCATAACCAGCTTTCCAACATTAAATTCTAAATGCCTTCTTTTGGAATCTTCTCTTCGTTTATACTTGTTTCTTTCTTGTATTTTTTGCTTGACTCTGTCATATATTTCCTGCATACTGGCTACAAAATCCTCACCATATGCACTTATAAATTGTTGTTTTCCCGGGTTTATCAACTCATAAATACCTCTTGGATGCATCCCATAAAAAAATTGAAATGGACTCAATCCAATGCTTCTGTTGGTTGAATCGTTATATGCAAATTCTTCCTGAGAAAGTACCTGATCCCATTGTTTGGGATGTTCACTTACCAAAGTCCACAAGATATTTCCAAGGCTTCTATTTACCACTTCTGTCTGACCATCAGTCTAGGGATGATATGCTAAGCTGAAACTGAGATTGATTCCCAACATTTTCCATAGAGTCCTCCAAAAATGACCCACAAACTTAGTGTCTCTGTTAGAAAAAATACTTGTAGGTAATCCATGCAATCTAACTATTTCTTGGAAGAAAAAGTTTGCTATGTTAGCTGCATAGTTTGTCTTTTTACAAGCTATAAAGTGTGCCATTTTTTAGAATCTTTCAACAACAACAAATATTGAGTCACTTCTTTTTTTTGTTTTGGGCAGCCTAATAAGAAATCCATGCTTATGGAGTCCCAATGGGGAATTTGAATAATTTGCTTGAGTTATTCACCAAGATTATCTTGATTATACACTATTTGAGCTTCATGCATAATACATAATGTCTTCTACCATTGATCATCAATTTGCGGAATTAGAAGCAGTCGCATGCGCACATTAAAACATAATCAAGCACACATATAACACAGTATGTAATGGGGAAAGCTTACAGCTGAAAACCCCCAACTATCTATATATTATAATGATAGAGAATCATGTAACAATCATAGTACAATACTCCTCACAAGTACTCATTACTATCTCCAATAGTTACACACAAACTAGCTCAGATCTGAACAAGTCACAGGTTCAAATCTCCTCCACTGTTTGCCTGCCTCTACTGCGCAATCCAAGATGAGAATGAATGAGATCCAAGTTCAAATCCCCTTGGCTTGTACTGCGCAATCCTCATTGGAAATCTCAATCAATGTGTGTGCAAATCTCATGCACAGCTATAGTCACAACTGATAGTAGACTCACCCTTTCACCCACCTCTAACACTGGTCTCCACTGAACTGTCCATGCATTGCAGTTAACTGATGTGTTCTTTAGTTGATTTGTGAGTTAATAATTAGTGAATTAATTAATAATTAATTCACACCACTCATCACTAGTGTATTTTTCAGTTAGACTAAATACAACTAGTTCAACTAAGTTAAACCGAACACAACACCACCAACTGTCTCATCAACTCCACCAAACTCTGCCACATGAGTTCTAACTGAAGTCAACCATGCAATAGCTCAACTAACCCCTAGGAATAGCGTATTTCCTTCTGTCAGCTGCATGTGCCACATCCAAGCATCAAATTGAAGTGCTCCAAGAGGATAAGATAATGTTTATAGTCCAAATATTATTAAGGGCTAATAATATTTGACTGTTCTATTTTTAGACAGGCAGTCTAAAAATAGACTTCGACCTGTATGTCTAAAAATAGATGTCCATCTATTTTTACCAACTTGACCAATCATCCAAGAATAGCATCCCGCAACTCCTATACCATGCTCCATATGTCTAAAAATAGACATAGTCTAAAAATAGACTTTTCGACAAAAATCACATGTGTGGTCCCCACCTAGTTTAGGTGATCACTTTCCAACTAGGATCAGGAAAGATGTTTCAGGAGGCCTCCTTCATTGTTTCTTGTTGCCATTTTCAACACTCCCTCTCAACAAGAAAGGACTGTCTTTGCATGCGACATGCAACTCCATGCATTCGCCCTGCAACCTTCACAAGCGCCATGCAACTTCATGCATCTGCTCTGCAACTCCTCTGAAACTGAATAGGCTCCAAACAACTCAATCAGTCTGATGCATCTATCATCAAAGTCTTCGACTTCTGCTGGGCCCAACCGCACATGTCATCAAGAACCACTGCGCTATTGAACTCTTGCACCCATGCACTCTGCACTTGCTGTCAACTCTGATCCGCGCTCCAGTATCCGACACTGTCACTTTGATCTGCCTGCATCAATCCAACTGATCATGCTACTGCTACGTTGTGGGCACCTCGTAGCCAGGTTCAATTCATGAGATCCACACCATCTCATGAATCCTGCCCAGAAATCTCCTCTTGGGATTAATCATGCATGTCGCCCCACCTCTCACCTGGTGGTATAGCTGCATGCACTCCCTCTGCCCATCTGGCACAAAGTTTCTCTGCATGAGTGGTCTCTCCCACTCCATGATCCTCTTGTGGCTGCTCCACACCCCGAGGTTCACTTTCACCTGCATGCAAAACTTGCTCCCTCTCAAGCTTCAGTTGCATGTCTTTCTCCCGCTTCCCAATAGTAGGAAGCTCCGTAGACATCCCATCTACTTCAAGTCTGTAGAGATTCTTTGCTCGAATCCCAACCTTCTTGACTTGTCCCGTTGCCTTGTGCCAAAGGAAAACTTTTCCTTCTCTAAAGACAACTTCATACCCTTTATCCTC
The DNA here is from genome assembly GCA_034641835.2 of Pinus albicaulis. NCBI lineage: Eukaryota > Viridiplantae > Streptophyta > Pinopsida > Pinales > Pinaceae > Pinus > Pinus albicaulis. Next base: position 1,201,324,105 of record CM076570.1, read on the forward strand.
TAACATTGTGACTGAGATCAGATTCTTTGTTAGACCTGGTACATGCAATACATCTTGTAAAAGAATGAGTTTACCTGACTCCCTCTGAAAGGTTATGGTACCAATGCCGGTCGCATTGTATCGTCCATTGTCACCCAACTCAACATGCATCTGGAGATTTTTCTCCACCAAGTCACTGAAAAGATTCACATCTCTCGTCATGTGAAAGGAAGCGCCACTATCAATATACCACCCCGATCCCAATGCACTAGACACCATGCATGCGATCAATGAGAATTCCAGCTCAAATTGCGAGGCAAGAGCCTCACCAGCTGCAGCTCCAGCAGCCTGCTTGTTCTTCTTCTTTTGTGGACAATTCGTGGCGTAATGTCCATGATCGTGATAGTGAAAACACTTCACTTTGGACATGTCACGCTTTTTACCATCCGCACCGGATTGAGAAGCCTTCTCCTTGCCCTTCCCCTTCCTTGCTTTGGCAGCCAAAGCACAGTCTTCTTCATCAGATACCTTTGATGAAGATCCATCCCTGGTACTCCACCTTATCTCCTCTTGCACAAGATTACACCACAGTCTTTCCCATCCTGGCAAATTTTCCCGACCATTGACACTGTCCTGATATGCATGCCAACTTTTCGGAAGCCCGAGGAGAGCCAAGCTCACCAGCTCTTCATCATCCACACTAACTCCTACACTCCCAAGCTCATCCCTGCAGTGGACAAACTTGGTCAAGTATACCGGAATAGTGTCATTCTTCTCCATCTTTATTTTCCTGAGTTTATCCTTGAGCGCCAACTTCCTCTGGTCGCTCTTGCTTTGGAATAAATCTGTCAAGGCTTTCCACATCATAAATGGAGAAGCCTTACCATGCAGGCTGGATACTATGTGGTCCTTCACGCCCTCCAACAGAATCCTTCGACACCTTGCTGTCTTCTTTTGCCAAGCCTCAACCAAGGCTGCATCGCTAGGCTTTGGAACTTCAGCATCTATGAACTCCTTCAGCCCATTGTCATCGAGCACCGCCTCCATCCTATATCTCCATGCAATATAATTCGAGCTGCCTTCAAGAGCATACTCCAATCGCAATCCTTGATAAGAAATTTTGACTTCGACACCAAGAAAACACTGCTGCAAATTCGAATTTCACCAGCTCAAAACTCAACTGCTTCTGGATCTGTGAGAACAAAGTATTTCTAGCACAGAGATCGAATGTAGGGGCATTTACTAGATATATCACCTTTCAGAGAAAGGATGGATCCAGAGGCTACCTGGCCCGCTTACAGACTCTGTCTACCGAAATAAATTGTAATCACTGTAATAGATCCGATGATCAATTTCGCTCCGATACCATGTAGAAATTTGAATAATTTGTTGAATTATTCACCGAGATTATCCTGATTACACACTATTTAAGCTTCATGCATAATACATAACCTCTTCTACAATTGATCATCAATATGCGGAAATAGAAGCAGTCGCATGCGCACATTAAAACATAATCAAGCACACATATAACACAGTATGTAATGGGGAAAGATTACAGCTGAAAACCCCCAACTATCTGTATATTATAATGATAGAGAACATGTAACAATCATAGTACAATACTCCTCACAAGTACTCAGTACTATCTCCAATAGTTACACACAAACTAGCTCAGATCTGAACAAGTCACAGGTTCAAATCTCCTCCACTGTTTGCCTGCCTCTACTGCGCAATCCAAGATGAGAATGAATGAGATCCAAGTTCGAATCCCCTTGGCTTGTACTGCGCAATCCTCATTGGAAATCTCGATCAATGTGTGTGCAAATCTCATGCACAAGTATAGTCACAACTGATAGCCACACTCACCCTTTCACCCACCTCTAACACTGGTCTCCACTGAACTGTCCATGCATTGCAGTTAACTGATGTGTTCTTTAGTTGATTTATGAGTTAATAATTATTGAATTAATTAATAATTAATTCACACCACTCATCACTAGTGTATTTTTCAGTTAGACTAAATACAACTAGTTCAACTAAGTTAAACCGAACACAACTCTACCAACTGTCTCATCAACTCCACCAAACTCTGCCACATGAGTTCTAACTGAAGTCAACCATGCAATAGCTCAACTAACCCTTAGGAAAAGCGTATTTCCTTATGTCAGCTGCATGTGCCACATCCAAGCATCAAACTGAAGTGCTCCAAGAGGATAAGATAATGTTTATAGTCTAAATATTATTAAGGGTTAATAATATTTGACTGTTCTATTTTTAGACAGGCAGTCTAAAAATAGACTTCAACCTATATGTCTAAAAATAGTTGTCCATGTATTTTTACCAACTTGACCAATCATCCAAGAATAGCATCCCGCAACTCCTAGACCATGCTCCATATGTCTAAAAATAGACATAGTCTAAAAATAGACTTTGCGACAAAAATCACATGTGTGGTCCCCACCTAGTTTAGGTGATCACTTTCCAACTAGGATCAGGAAAGATGTTTCAGGAGGCCTCCTTCATTGTTTCTTGTTGCCATTTTCAACACCATGGCTGATTTGGTATTGATAGGGGTTGATAGAGTCCATTGTTCTGACTTCTTCCTTTTGCATATTGACATATCCTGCATCTTTCAACAAACTTCCTTACATATGTTTGTATGTGAGGCCAATAATAAAATGCTCGTAACCATGCTAGACTTTCATCTTGCCCAAAATGACCTGCTAAACCCCCACTACTTTTTTTCTTTCAAAAAATTTTACCTTGTCGAACATCTTGGAATACATAATTGTTTTCCTTTGAATACAAGTCCCTCCTGTATCATGTATTCTAACCATGGAGTTATATCTCTACTTACAGGATTTTCACAAGATTAATAAGCTTCTTTAAAATTTGGATCATCTTTATACATATATTTCAGCTCATCAAATCCTAAGACATTTACTTTGAATTCTTGAAAAATTAAATTGATTCTTCTTAATGCATCTTCCACTTTGTTTGATTTCCCACTCTTATGCTTGATGAAAAATGTGAAATTTTGTAAAAAATCAATCCATTTAACATATATTTGATTCAATTTTGTTTGATTGTTGATATACTTTAAAGCATGATTATCTTTTTAGAGGATAAACTCTTTTGGCTTAGATAATGTCTCCATTTCTTTAGTGTTTGTATGACGGCATAAAATTATTTATCATAAGAAGAGTATGTTTTCTTGGCCTCATTAAGTTTTTCACTAAAGTAGGCAACTGATTTTCCTTCTTGACTTAAGACATCTCCTATTGCAGTTCCACTGGCATCGGTCTCAACCTAAAACAACTTATTAAAATCTGGTAGTGCTAAAATAGGTTGTTGTATGATCTTTTTCTTTAATAATTAGAAACTTTTATTAGTTTCTTATGTCCAAAGGAATGGTTGATTTTTCTCTTTAATAGTTTCTGCAATTGGAGCACATATGCCACTGAAATTTTTGATAAATTTCTTGTAAAAACCTGCCAATCCATGAAACTTCTTACCTCTGAAATGCTTCTTGGACTTGGCCAATTGATTATGGCCTTTACTTTCTCTTGATCCATAACTAAGCCTTCTCTTGAATTTACAAAACCCAAGTACAATAGTTTTGTCTTCATGAAACTACATTTCTTTAGATTGATTAGCAATTTATCTTGTTGTAGTTTCTTCAAAACCATCTTAAGATGTCTTAGGTGCTCTTCTTTTAATTGACTGTAAACTAAGATATCATCAAGATAAACTATAACAAATTTTCGTTGGCTAGTTCATTCTCATTCTCATTCAGTTGATTTAGGGTTGTGAAGCTATTGCTAGTCACAGGTCCTTTTTTATTCTAGTGAGAATTAGTTCTCTTGTTATTCCTTTTCTTGCTTGCTACCTTCATGAATCCTTCTATGGCTTGTTCATTTGATTCATTTTCAACTACCTTTTTTTTGTTTAGAGGGAAATCTCTGAATAGATGCTTGTGTTAGTGACACCTCCGGCATCTAAAAGGAACATGATCATAATCTATGGTTTGTATCCATTCAAATTCTTCGTGCAGCAGACTTACCTCGCCTGGTAGCGACTCCACTATGTTCATGTAGACGCAGATTTGAGCATATGTTGCATAGCGGTTGATCTTTGTTTCCTCTGTTGTCTTGACGAATTCCCCTAGGGCGTTGCCTATATCCCTAAGGATAAGCTCATCCCAATTGTAGAAATTTGTTGAATAATGATTAATTATCCACCGAGACTATCTTGATCACATATCAATTCGAATTCATATGCAACACATAATCTCTTCCACTCGGATCATCACACATGCGGAAATAAAACAAGTGATAGCACATCAAATCATCATACACATTAACACAGTATGTATGGGGAAAGCTTATAGCTGAAAACCCCGCAGCTATTGTGTATATTATAATGGATAAAACATGTAACAAAATCAGTACAATACTCCTCACAAGTACTCAGTACTATCTCATGAAGTTACACACAAACTAGCTTGGTTTTGAACAAGTCACAGGTTCAAAACACATCCACTAATTGCCTGCCTCTATTGCGAAATCAAGGCTGGTCTAATGAGAGATCCAAGGTTTGAATCTCCTTGGCTTGACAGCGCAATCATCATGGGCAATTCCTCCAAGTGTGGTGCAAATCTCATGCACAACTGATGTCGCCACTGATAGCTAACTCCACCCTTTCATCTGCCTCTTTCACTGGTCTCCACTGAACTGTTCATGCACTGTAGTGAACTGATGTGTTCTTCAGTTGAATAATGAGTTACTAATTAATGAATTAAATAATATTTAATTCACTCCACTCATAACTAGTTGATTAGCTAGTTAAGCTAATCTCAACCAGTTCAACTAAATTAAACCGAACACAACTCCACTAGCTGTCTCATTAACTCCACCAAACTTCTGCCACTGAAGTCCTAACTGAAGTAAACCATGCATGAGCTCACCAAACCCTTAGGAATAGCGTAATTCCTCTGTCAGATGCATGAGCCACTTCCAAGGCTCGAACTGAAGTGCTCCAAGAGAGTAAACTGCTGTTTAGAGTCCAAATATTATTAAGGGTAAATAATATTTGACTTCCCTATTTTTAAGATAGGCAGTCTAAATATAGACATCGACCTATAGGTCAAAAAAATAGAGGTCCATCTATTTTTACCAACATGAACAATACTCCAAGAATAACATACTGCAACCCCTGGACCATGCTCCATATGTCTAAAAATAGACATAGTCTAAAAATAGACTTTGCGCCAGAATTTGCCTGCGGGCCCACATAGTGAAGGCGACTTCATTTCACTAAGCTCCATCATCTTGCTGCATTCTCAACACTCCCTCTCAGCAAGATATGGATTATCTGCAATCCCTATCCTGCCTCTGTGGAATTCGAACTTGCTCTTGGTGAGCGCCTTCGTCAGGATGTCGGCATCCTGATCCTCCGTGGGAACATATGAAAGCATCATGATTCTCCGCTGAACACAATCTCTGATATGATGGTACCTGGTGTCGATGTGTTTGGATCTATCATGAAATACTGGATTAGCCGAGAGTTTAATGCAACTCTGGTTATCACAGTAAATCACTGTAGGCTCCAAATGCAACCCGAACAATCCAACGAGGATCTTCCTCATCCGAATAGCCTCGCATGCAGCCAAGCTAGCTGCCATGTACTCGGCCTCTGCTGAACTGAGTGCCACGGATCTCTGCTTCCTGTTGTACCAAGAAACTGCTGTCGACCCAATGCTGAAAAATCCTCCAGAAGTGCTCTTCCGGTCCGTTGGACTCCCTGCCCAATCTGCATCAGTGAAGCCAGAAAGCTTCGCTCCATCCTCCTGTCTGTACCATAGACCATATCTCGATGTGCCTCTGATATAGCGCAATACATGCTTGCCTGCCTTCCAAAAGAGCTTGGTAGGCTTAACCATAGCTTGCGAAAGCTGGTTAACTGCATAGCATATATCGGGTCGTGTATTGACCGGATACATAAGCGACCCCACCAACTGTCGATAGACAGTGGCATCCACTACCTCCGCTGAAGTAGCATCCTCCTTCCTCCAACCACCAGGAAGAGGAGTGTCAACGGGCTTGCAGCCTTGCATGTTGAACCTCTCCAGAATCTCCCGGGCATACTTGCCCTGAGAAACAAACAGTCCTCCGCTGCGCTGCCAAATCTCCAATCCCAGGAAATAATGAAGGATGCCCAAGTCCTTCATCTCAAACTCTCGTACAAGATCCTCCTTGCATGAAAGTATCAACTGCTCATCGCCAGTCAAAATCAGATCATCTACATATAGTACGATGATCAACAGCTTCCCCTCCACCACAATCTGGTACAGGTTTGGATCAGCCTCACTCTTGGAGAATCCAAGCCCGGTGAAGTAGCTGTCTATCCGAGTGTACCAAGCACGAGGTGCTTGCTTCAGCCCGTACAGTGCTCTCTTGAGTCGGCACACATGCGACTCACTGCTGAAGATCTCAAAACCTTGAGGCTGCTCTATGTACACCTCCTCCTCAATAACTCCATTGAGGAACGCAGTCTTCACATCCATCTGATGAATGTGCCACCCCATCTGCGCTGAGAGAGCAAGGATCGTCCGTATGGAAGAGTACCTTGCGACAGGTGCAAAGGTCTCCTCATAATCGATCCTCTCGATCTGTGAAAAGCCACGGGCGACAAATCTCGCCTTGTACTTCTCCACACTCCCGTCAGCCGCCTGCTTCACTTTGTAGATCCATCGCGAACCCACCACTGATTTCCCCACCGGTCTTGAGACAATCTCCCATGCACTGTTCCTGACGATCGAATCATATTCTTCGATCATGGCATCAACCCATGCGGGTTCCTCCACAGCTTCCTCAAAAGAGGATGGCTCCGTCACAACACATTGACTCACAAGAGCCATGTATCCAGTGTACCGATCCGGTGACTGCCTCTGTGTTGTAGGTAGTCCTACAACCTTCTCTGCATCTCGAGCAGGTCGCTCAGCTTCTGTAGTGCGCATGCGCCCTCTGATGGTTGGCGCTGCATGGGTGGTTTCTTCCACCTCCTGAACTTCCTCTTGTGGCTGATCCACATCCGGAAGCTCCTCCTTAGGAACTAACAGCTCCTCATCTGCATGCAAGTGTGGCTCCCTCTCAAGCGAACACTGCATGGCTTTCTCCTCCTGAAACTTGATATCTCGTCGCACAACAGTCTTGCGACTGTCTGGCACATACACCCGATAGTTGTGAGGTGTATCAGTGTACCCCACAAATATTCCAACTTCAGCAGTTGGATCCATCTTCCTTCTTGCATCCTTCGTCACATGCATGTAGACAGGAGATCCGAAAATCCGCAAATGGGAAATATCAGGCCTCTTGCCAGAATAAGCCTCCTCTGGTGTACTCATGCCAAGAACCTTGTGAGGACAACGGTTCTGCACATACATTGTTGTATTGCATGCCTCAGCCCACAAGTGAAGGGGTAGGCCCTGATCATGCAACATCGCCCGTGCAGCACCCACGATCGTTCTGTTCTTCCGCTCAGCCACCCCGTTCTGCTGTGGGTTATGGGGTGCGATGAGCTCTCTCTGAATCCCTTATGCACTGCAGAACTCCTTGAATTCAGCCGAGATGAATTCACCACCATTATCACTCCTTAGAGCAATCACCTTCTTCCTCGACTCCTTCTCGACCAGTGCTTTAAACTCACAGAACTTCGCGAATGTATCGCTCTTCTTCTGCATGAAGAAGATCCAGCACTTTCGAGAGAAATCATCAACAAAGATCACATAATACCTGTGCTTTGCTGTCGAAGCAACTGAGAAAGGACCACACACGTCTGTGTGAACTCTCTCGAGGATCGTCGTGGCGCGACTATCCTTCTCGTGAAAGGTGGCTTTCACATACTTTCCTAAAGTACACCCCTTGCACTGATCTGACTGCGCAAGAGTGCCCTTAGGAAGCCCAGTAGAAATCTGCTGCAGAATCTTCAAAGCTCCATGGTGAAGGTGGCCCAATCTCCTGTGCCACAGTTCGCCCTCATCATCCCGACTCACCACTTCTCCCGCCTTGCATGCCATAGCTACGCAGCCATCTACCTGCAACTGATAAAGGTTCTTGGTTTGAACCCCTATCTTCCGGGTCTCTCCAGTAGTCTTACTGCGCAGGAAGGCTTTTCCTTCGCTGAAGACCACATCATACCCCTTATCTTCCAACATCGCCACAGAGATCAAGTTCTTCTTCAATCCAAGTACATGCATGACATCCTTCAACACGAAGGGTTTACCAGACTCCCTCTGAAAGGATATGGTACTGATACCAGTCGCACTGTATCTACCATCATCGCCCATCTTGATGTGCACGCCCAGATCTTTGTCCTCCAGATCTGAGAACAAATCCTGATCTCCCATCATGTGAAATGACGCACCACTATCCAAGAACCACACTGATCCCATCACACTTGAAACCAAGCATGCGATCAGTGAAAATTCAAGCTCGAACTGTGAAGCCAAAGCCTCTCCATCTGTAGATCTTCCCGCTTGCTTTTTTTTCTTCTTCTTCAGACAATTGGTGGCATGATGTCCGTGATCATGGCAGTGAAAACACTTCACTTTCGCCATGTCTTGCTTCTTGCCCTTTGCACCGAAATGATAAGTTTTCTTACCCTTCCCCTTCTTTGCTTTGGTAGCCAAAGCGCAATTTTCTTCATCATCTCCCTTTGATGAAGATCCGTCCCTGGTAGTCCTCCTTATCTCCTCCTGCATGAGATCCGCCCAAAGGCGCTCCCATCCCGGCAACTTCTCTCGACCATTGACACTATCTTGATATGAATGCCAAGCCTTCGAAAGACCAAGGAGAGCCAGGTTGACCATGTCCTCATCTTCGACAGTCACCCCCACACTTCCCAGCTCATCTCTGCATTGAGTGAACTTCGTGAGGTATTTGGCGATACTGTCGCCTTTCTCCATCTTGATGTTTCTAAGCTTATCTTTGAGCGCCAGCTTCCTTTGGTCGCTCTTACTCTGGAATAGATCCGTCAAAGCTTTCCACATTAAATATGGAGAAGCCTTTCCATGCAAGCTGGATACAATATGATCCTTGACGCCCTCCAACAGGATCCTTCGACATTTCGCCATCTTCTTTTGCCATGCTTCGACTTCAGCAGGATCAGTGGGCCTTTGGACATCCGTATCCATGAACTCCTTCAGTCCATTATCTTCTAATACTGCCTCCATGCGATCCTTCCATGCAACATAATTCGAACTACCTTCAAGAGCATATTCGAGTCGCAAACCGTTGAAAGACATTTTCAACTCCGGCACCAAGAAAACAAAACTACTGCAAAATTCGAATTCCAACTCAAAGCTCAACCGCTCTTGATCTGTAAGAACAAATTATTTCTAGCATAGAGATCGACTGCGGGGGCGTTTACTGGATATATCACCTTTCAAAGGAAAGGATGGATCTAGAGGCTACCTGGCCCGCATGCAGACTCTGTCTACCGAAATAAGTTTGTAATCACTGTGATGATCAATCTCTGCTTCAATAGCTCCGATACCATGTAGAAATTTGCTGAATAATGAATAATTATCCACCGAGATTATCCTGATCACATATCAATTCGAATTCATATGCAACACATAATCTCTTCCACTCAGATCATCACACATGCGGAAATAAAACAAGCGGTATGCGATCAAAAGATCATCAAAACATCACACACATTACACAGTATGTATGGGGAAAGCTTATAGCTGAAAAACCCGCAGCTATTGTGTATATTATAATGGAGAAAACATGTAACAAACTCAATACAATACTCCTCACAAGTACTCAGTACTATCTCATGAAGTTACACACAAACTAGCTTGGTTTTGAACAAGTCACAGGTTCAAAACACATCCACTAATTTCCTGCCTCTATTGCGCAATCAAGGCTGGTATAATGAGAGATCCAAGGTTCAAATCTCCTTGGCTTGACAGCGCAATCATCATGGGCAATTCCTCCAAGTGTGGTGCAAATCTCATGCACAACTGATGTCACAACTGATATCTATCTCAACCCTTTCATCTACCTCTTTCACTGGTCTCCACTGAATTGTCCATGCACTGTAGTGAACTGATGTGTTCTTGAGTTGAATAATGAGTTAATAATTAGTGAATTAAATAATATTTAATTCACTCCACTCATTATTAGTTGATTAGCTAGTTAAACTAATCACAACTAGTTCAACTAAGTTAAACCGAACACAACTCCACCAACTGTCTCATCAACTCCACCAAACTTCTGCCACTGAAGTCCTAACTGAAGTCAACCATGCATGAGCTCACCAAACACCTAGGAATAGCGTAATTCCTCTGTCAGATGCATGAGCCACTTCTGTAGCTCGAACTGAAGTGCTCCAAGAGAGTAAACTGAAGTTTAGAGTCCAAATATTATTAAGGGTCAATAATATTTGACTTCCCTATTTTTAGGATAGGTAGTCTAAAAATAGACTTCGACCTATAGGTCTAAAAATAGAGGTCCATCTATTTTTACCAACATGACCAATACTCCAAGAATAACATACTGCAACCCCTAGACCATGCTCCATATGTCTAAAAATAGACTTTGCGCTAAAATTTTCTTGCGGGCCCACTTAGTGGAGGCGACTTCATTTCACTAAGCTCCATCATCTTGCTGCATTTTCAACACCAGCATTCCTGGGAGGGAGTAGATCCAGATCCATACCGGGGCCCATGTAAGATCTTGTTTGTCGGGAGTTGAAGCTGGCAAATCCCGATTTCGGAGGTATAAACTGCGGAGTTGAAGAAATAGGGTCCTCCATCCATGATCCTATTTTTGTCTTCAATGCAGGTAAAGATCACATTGAAGAAAACTTTAGCACACTACTGAAGGTCATTATGGCCCTTGGGTTTCCATTTGGAAGCTATCCATCCTTGGAGGGCTTTTTCAGTGGGCCAAAAACCCATGAAATTTCCTATCAACGCATGATCCTTCATGAAATGGATTCTTTCGTTGATGTGATGCGCAGGGAGCTCGATCATTGTTCTTTTGGGGTTCTTCGGAATGCATGTGGCTGACGTGATGTTCACTTCTTTTGTTGCTGATGTAGTTATCTGTTGCGCTGTGGGAGTCACCCCTGAAGTGTCATGAGACAGGCCAGAGCTTTGCTAACTGTCGATGTTAGCCCCTGCTGCCACCCCTGTGGGAGGCTGGCCTGTGATGGGGGGTGCAGTGTTCCCCCCACTGGTTTATGTCATAGGTGAGCCTCAAGGCTGACCATGAGAGTGATCATGGCCTAACCGTTTGGTAGGGAGGTCTGCCTAGGGAATCCTGCTCGGAAACCTCCAAACCCTAGGTCATGGTGGTTGGCACCGGTGCAGCCTATCCACTAGGTCGAATTCAACCCACATAACCGATATTTACGAGAATAGCATATCGGAAATAAATCGATATTACAATGAAGTATTTTATTATAAATTGATTTTTATTTTTAATTATGTGTAGTCACACATTCTATGGAAGCAAGGCATGCCCTTTATCTTACATAATGCATGAACCTTGGTGAATCTAAATTTTGCATATTTTGATATATATTTCTTTAAAAAGAATGAAAAAAGAAATTCTTAAAGTTAAAAAATCTAACATTTTTAGTAAATTCCTTGTTTCAAAACTTTATATTGTTTTACTCAAAATTTTAATAAAAAACCTCTTGCTAAGTTTTTAGCTAATAAACTTAAGCCTCTCGTCGGTTGTATCAATTCCTATGTCAAAGATTCTTACTCATTTATTAGTGAGTTAAAGGGCATTAGAATGGATCATAAGGATAAACTGGTGAGTTTTGATGTGGTCTCATTATACACCATCATTCCCATTAAGGATGCTATTGATGTCATCAATCGCATCAGTGATCCTGACACTGCCCATCTTATAGAAATTTGTCTTACCTCATGTTCTTTTGCTTTGAAGGTGTTTTCTATGAGAAAACCTGTCGTGTTGCCATAGGTTCCTCACTATCCCCTCTCGTGGCTAATCTGTTTATGGAGGATTTTGAGTATAGGGCCCTGTCCTCAACCCTTTTCCAACCTAAATTGTGGAAAATATTTTTGGATGAAACTTATGTCATCTGGCCCCATGGAAAAGAGAATTTGGATATTTTTTTCAATCGCCTTAATAACCAATCTAGTTCCAATAAATTCACTATGGAATGTGAAGTTGACGGGTTTCTTCCCTTCCTCAACGTTCTCATTTCAAAGAGAGACGACGGTTCTTTCTCCCGTAAAGTCTTTTCGAAGAAGACACACACGGAGCAATATCTTCATGCTTCTTCCCATCATTTCCCTGCTTATGAGTGTTCTCAGCACCTTGGTGTTAATTTTTGGCAACTAGGTCCAAACTCCATGTTGCACTGCTCATATGACGATGGTCATATTTTTGTTTCATTCCTCTTTAGGAGAGGTGCAAGATTGATCTAAATATCATCTTGATCGGATGAGCAGAACATTTATTTTGAATTTATTTTCCACATGTGCAAGTTCAGCCAAATCTGTAATGTAGGCTCACATGCCTAATAGATGTGTCACATACCCTCATTGATGGATATAAATTGGAGAGACTTTGAGGTCATTTTCTCGTCATCTCATCACACATTCTCTCATTGTGATCTGATTGGTTCGATAGCCTTTGGAGGCCTTTTTCCCCTCACACGTGTGGAGCGAAGTTGTTGTTTTCTGCGGATCTGTCTAGGGATTTTTGCTAGAACGTTGACTGTGGTCAACCCTTAGTCGTTTGACCTCCAACTTCTGCCAAAAATCCAATTTTAGGAGGTCGTACAGCTAGGCACTAAAATCAAGGAATTCTGGGTTGTTTGACTAAAGCCCTAATTTGCTGCGTTGAGTTTTCTATGTTGTCTTTGGGTTGAATAGTGTTGACTTGTGATGAGCTGTCTTTGAGGGTTGTGGGTGTGACACATGAAGGAGTGGCTGACCGAGAAAGACTTTGTTAGTTGAAGCATCTTGTTGACTGTCGTAACGCCACAATATCTTGTATCTTTGCTAGACAAAAGGAATTGTAAATCTGATCTATATTTGGCTTGTCTTCTATTGATCTATTATGTGTTCTATCATCATTTTACTTTCTTGTTATTTTGTATCGGGCCTAAGAAAGATTGAAGAAAAAGTGCATCAAACATAGAACACCATGGTTATCTAAATTCAACAGCCACCAGAGCATTTAGAATTTCTGATGATTCTCATTTTAATGAAGAGAAATCCTACCTCCTTATTGTTTTTTTGTAAAAATGGTTACAACAAAATTCAAGGTCACAAAGCTTTTCTTAAGGCTATAAAAGGCCCTACGAATAATAAAAAAGAACCTAAGGATTGGTCCTCTGTGGTTCACCTTCCATTTATCCAAGGGACCACATACAAGATTGTTATAATTCTTAAGAAACATAATATTTCCTCAACTTCTAAACCTCTTCACAATATTCGGAGCTCACTAAAATCCGTTGAGGACCCTGAAGATCCAAGGGATAAAAAAGGAGTTTACATTATTCCTTGCTCCTGTGGAACTCCTTACATCGGTGAGACGACTTGATCTGTTAACCAAATGATTTATGAACATGTTGCAAACATTAAACATGGAAGATCCCACTCCTCTGCTTTAGCCGAACATGCAGAAAATACTAACCATCAAATCTGTATTGAAGAAGCTAAAGTCCTTACCCATGTCGACCATTTTCATCATCGTAAGCTAAGGGAAGCTTTAGAAATTGAAAAAATGCCTTTCAACCTCAAAGTTGGATCCCTACCCTATACTTCTAAGCATTGGTGTCTTTTCTCCATAATCTTCTCTTCTTTTAAATAAATTAATAATGTTGATCCATTCTAATAATAATAGAGCTAATTAAATAAAATTTTATTATTTTAATAAAAAGAATTTTATTTTTATTTTTTAAAGAAACACATATTAATTTATAAATATTGTATATTTATAATAGAAATTGAATTTGAGTAATTAAAATTAATAGCTTTGGTTAAATGTAACTATTCTTTAAATAATAGTATATATTAAAATATTTATAATTTAACTACCTTTCATGATCTTCCCTTTCTCTTGGGTCAAACTACCAATTTCCATCCAACTTCAATTAACCCTTCTCCTCATCTATTTATAGTGAAATGCTTTGATCTCATTAGTCTGAATATGAACCACACTAGTTGATTAGAAACTAGTCAACCAACCAAATTCTTTACTATGTAATTTTCTGCAAGAAAAATATATATAAAAATATATATCTTTTCAAATTAATACTAATTATATACATATAACAAATAATATACAAAATATACCTATAACAAATTATATACAAAATCTCAATGAGTGATATTCTCATATTCTCTCACATTGAGTTGGAAAAGTCCAATATAGCTTTTTGAAAAGATTAAATTATAAAAATATATTTTATAATTTATATTAACACGGTCAAAAATTTAACATAGGTCATAAAATATAATGAAAAATATCAAAATAAATATGTGTAATAATTTTATATAAAGAAAACATTTAATGTTTATTATCACTCACCCTGCTTTCACATTTTCACAAAGCACATAATATCACACAACTACTACCTTTGGGATTGCTGGCCCCGCTTTCACATTTTTATAGAATATCTTTCTGTAACTTAATTGCTAATAAAAATAATATATATATATATATAAATAAATGCACACGTGTCACGAATAAGTTATAACGAACGTCAACTATATTCTATAGCGCATCTCCCCATCCACAAATACGTTATTAAATTCTCCATCGAAGAGTCTTCCTCTCCGCCAATATAAATATTTTGTTTATTTAGTCGAAATAATTATTGAATCGTTGAAAAACTTAAAATCATTGGTATTTTTAACTTTTAGAATTAAATATACATGGCAAAAATAAACCAAAAAGTGAATCACACATTGCAAAATAAAATCACCCATAACAATTCTCTATCATTTAAATATAAATATTGTACGCCCTTTCCTTCCACATCACCACCTATCTCTATATTTTTCAGTCCCTCCTAAGCTTGTCTCTAGTCCCTATTCATAACTTGCCCTGCTTACCAATAGCGCGTTGCTCTTCTTCTCGTTCCGTTATGCCAAGCATTATCGTGGTGCTTTGCTTAACCACCCTACTTTTCTTCAATTCCGTGCCATTCTCAGAAGCAGCAGAGATTGAATTTGAAGAGAGTCCGGAGATACAAGGTATTACTTTACAACAACACTCGTGCCCTTTGCGTTTTTAGTGAATCTTATGAACTTTTCTCTGCTTAAATCGGTTGTTGTATATTAGAAATAGTTGTTGTTGGTAATAATGCAATGTTATGTTATGTTGTGTGCAGCTCCAACACCAGTATCTGGAGATGCTGCTGCGTTTGAGGAGATGTGGAATTTGAAGATGTGTTCATGCTGCGTTTTAACGAACAGCAACCTCTGCTGCAATAAATGCAATGACCGCTCTGCAACCTCTCCCCCACCAACTGCAAACCCACCAGCAACAAGGCCAGCGCCAGCCTCAGCCCCAACCACAGCATGAACGCAATGCCACCACCAACAGATGAATTTTGTTTGTTGCATCATCATTGTTAGGTAAATAATAGAAATAGTTTACAGCTTTTTATGCTCTCAGAAATAATGTGAGAGAATGCTCTCACAACTTATGGTCACATGTTCAGCCCTTCTAATGCGATGAATAATATTGAGAACACTTTGGCATTTTGGGTGTAATATCAGATTGCACTATATTGTTTTTATTGTCTCATGAATTGAATTTTATGGTTCCTTACTTATAATGTGATATTCTATTTTCATTCAAGTTCCTTTCAATTTTATAAATTTTTATTACTATATTAAGCAAGAATATTGATTAGTGCAATCACAAACCATTAGTATGGATCCATGGCATATATATATAGGATGAGTCATACTAAAGTTTTAAATCAGTATGGATAAGTAGCATATAGGATGAGTTGCATTAAAGTTTTAAGGGTTACATATTTTTATTATATGATTGGGATTTTAAAATTTGAAATTTAGTTGATCTTTTATATATAAATATAATAAAGCCCCAAGGGTTAGCTCAATCGCCCAGATTGAGAGGTCACAGGATCAGTGTTAGGTCGATTTAAAATGTTGTTATTAAAACTTTGTTAGATTTTAAGCTCAATTTTTTTAATAAAAATTAAATTAATAACTTAATAAAACTAGATTTAACATAAATTAGTTTATATTACATGGATAAAAAACAATAAGAAAAGGAAAATAATTATTTATATATTTAAATATTACATTTTTGTGCTACTATGCTCTCCAACAAACTCCAACAAAGTATGATAGAAAGATTGTAATGTCATGACTATGTCAAATTACACAAAATTAAAAATAAAAGTAAATTAAATAAAAAGATTGACATAATGTAATGAACATTTTAACTAGGTCAAAATACAAAAAATAAATAAAAATAAAAAAAGAAATGTTTAACATTTTGACTATGTCAAATTACACAAAATTATATATAATGATAAACTATAAATACAACCCATGGTATTGACCCATGGTATTCATGTGGAATGTAGTTTCTTTATAGGGGGAACTAAGATGGCCTAAATCGATCTTAACTCTGGATCTAAACTAATTATTTTATAAAATTATTTTTAAATGTTTATAATCATTATCCTTTTAAAATTTTACTTAATAAAGTGTATTTAAATTTTCATACATCCAAATATACATAGTTTTTCTTGTTCTGTATTATTTTTGTTACAGTTATTTTATTATTCCAAAAATACATGGTTTTTTTGTTATATATTATTTATGTTACAACTATTTTATAATTCATGAGTATTATTTCTTAATATATAAAAAATTAAATTAATAATGATTTTTTTTTTAAATTTGTGATCTTTTTTAAATTTCCAAATTATTTTAGGACATGATTTATCTTGAGCAATAATGATGAATGTTCAAAATTCTCATTTCTTAAATAACACTAAATTTACCTTTAAAGGGGTCGGTAACAATTGTTTGTATCAAAGTCAAGGATACAAAAGAAAGAATACATGGTGAAGAGAAGCTTCCAACCTTACAAGAAGCCCTAAAAAGGCATAACGTTGAATGTATGGAATCCATTTTCCCTGATACACATGAGAAGTGCAATGAAAAATATTGGAATTTAGAAAATGTCACGAAGCTTATCTCATGTTCCATTCATTTAGATCTGAAGTATATGGAAGAAGAAAAGTAGGACAATGGATATTTATCAAGAATGTATGATTCTTTAGAAGGAAACGACATTGAAAAGGCTATGGAGGACCAAATAGCAGAATTAAAAACAAAAGAGGACTCTTCAGAAAAAGAGTTACTCAAGGATTTTGAAATCCAGATAAGCTAAATTATGTCACTGATTCAAGCAAGCGCTCAAAAAGAGACAGACAATAGTGATATAGAGACAATTTATTCATAAACAAGAGAAAGCTAGAATTATAACCCGAGATAGAGTTATGGGAAGAGAAAGTATTTCAATTGTGAGAGGAGTACGTTTCGGGGGAATTATCACCCTGCTTGGTTGGTTGGAATAGCCTCACGGAAGCGAGGGAGCATGCTATGAGAGACTCACACACAACCATGTGTTCGGAAAAATAAATGAAGGTAAGAATGAAAGGTTACCGTGGATCCTACGGTTGAAGCGAGATCATGAGAATCAAACCCCGACAGCAGTCCTTCCTTCTGCTGAAATACAAGAAGAAACAAGCACAAAGGACTGGTTTTACAGTATATATCTACTCTAAATGTTAGTGAGATTCATATAAAACATTAAATAAATCATAATGAATGCTTGTATAATAAATATTCTCATACATAAAAGCATACACTAACACGTTTATTTCGGGAACAGCATGGTACTTCTGTATTATAAATAGCATGTACAAAAGTAACGAGTGGAGAGATCACCTGATCCTTCCACGGCCTTCGCAGACCGTCGTCTGGATCTGTCCAGCCCTTGCCTCGCTAAGACTCCTTCCAAACTGGTGCATACGAGATGTCATATAAGGGGATGAGCATCTCAAGGAAACAAGGGTTTCCTATAATGAACTGGGAAAGTGCAGGAGGCACGGGGAATCAGACTTGGATAGGGAATACCAACAGAGTATAATATCAATAATTCTCTCTCTCTCTTAGGCCATACACATGAGGGGTTTTTATACTCCCTCCAAGTAGTTTCAGCAGTTGGAAACAGTTGGCCACGTGCTGGGGTGGTTAAACTACCTGAGTAACCATCAACCCATCCCGAAAATAGGGAATGATTATATATATTTTAATCATTTTTAATGGCATACGCGGAAAATTCTAGCTGTACTCGCGTATACACGCGGAAAATCACGGGCATAGTCGCGTATGGGGATTTTTACACTGTTTTTAAGTGAATTTGTCCAAGTCTGTAGGAATGGGTGCCCAAAACCATCAAAGCAATCATGAATCATGTCAAAGTGAGAAATGATGCTATAACAGAGTCAAAGTTACATGAGTAGTAGTTCACTCAAAATAATTCTCCACCGCTTATTCTGGAGGAGAAATTTCCTACTACCTCATGAGTTGAAGAAGGCCCACATGAGAAAATCAGAAGAGATTCCTCAATGTTATTTTCATTTGACATTCAGTCACTTTGCTCTTTTTTGAATAGTAGTCTCTTTACCTCTGCCCTTTTTTTTTTCAATCAATTGAAAAAAAAGGTATCTCTAAGGGGTCACTTGGGGAGGAATCTACTATTTAAAATATCGGGAAAATAATTTCATTTCAAAACAAAAATGTACTATCACTAGGGAAGGGAGTTATTACATTTAAAATTTGTTCCCATTCTTGTCACTACAAAATTTGATTGTTGCTTTTTATTTGATGGGAAAATAAATGATCTTTAAAAGGCACTAAAGTCTTGAATTATGATCCGAGGAATCTATTATTTAAAATATTGGGAAAATAATTTCATTTCAAAACAAAAATGTACTATCACTAGGGAAGGGAGTTATTACATTTAAAATTTGTTCTCATTCTTGTCACTACAAAATTTGATTGTTGCTTTTTATTTGATGGGAAAATAAATAATCTTTAGAAGGCACTAAAGTCTTGAATTATGATCCTTAAAGAAGTCGCTAGATTCCCTGATTATGAGAGATGATTTTTTCTTCTTACTTTTGGGTCTTCATGATGTTTTTTATTTTGACTAAGGTGAAAAGTTCCAAAGAAAAGGAATATTGGTCTTTCAAAGAGGAATTAAGGAAATATGATTGTAGATAATTTATTAATATAAATTATCTGAACTGAGATTAATTAATCATCCCCAAGGGTTAAAAAGGGCCCAAATGTCTCTTATCCATAAAATTGACGGTTAATATAGCTCTATGCTCTATGTTCAAATGGCAGGTGAAGGTGTATTTACCATACTTAATCTTCTTAGTAGTCTCTTATGGAGTACAACATGTCATATTGATAAGTTTTTATTCCATTAAATAATTCTAATTGTAGGAGTTCTAGGAGTAGTATCACAGGAATTCAACATTGTGAATTTGATAGAAGCAAATAATTTCGTGGAAGGGTGAAGTATGCCCAACTTGGTCATAAAACCCAAGTGTATCTTTCATGCAGAAAAAAATAAATAAACATGTTAATTTTTTCATATAGAGGTCTTGAGTACTTTGGCCAAAATGTCTCATCCATTATGAAAAAACACATCTTACATGCAATTAATAACAAAGAAGTTGTTCCACGTCAATTACCCAATATGGATATTTTGATTTGAGGTCCAGTAAACATAATTCTCCACCCCTTATTCTGGAGGATCAGTTGGAGCCGAGAAAGTTCCTACTACCTCTTCTTTCTTATATGTTATTCTTTCCTATACCACAATCTTACAATGTTTCCTTTGCAACATGTGGTGCAATTGCTAGTTATGATTAAATGAACGAAATTTTCCCCAAAAAAATTACTTATTTTAATAATAGATGACATTCTATAAGTATGAATTTTCCAAACCAGGAATAATTGTCTACAATACTATTTATAAGAAAAATAATAAATCTTTAAAAAATTAATTTATATTCTTATATTTCATTATGATATTTTAAAGAACTTTTTAAAGGAAAATATTGTGCTTAGATAAGCAATAAAAGTAGCTAGCAAAAATGCAAAAGTTAAATTTTGAAATAATTTATAAAAATCAAAAGAAAAGAATGATGTAATATACCATGAAAGGTCTCTCACCAAAAAATATGTTCAAAGTGAGGTGAGGAGCATGGACAAAATGAGATGAGGAGCATGGACAAAGAAAACGATATAATAAAAACAGTTTTAACTACATAAAAAAATATAGTTGCTCTTTCCATAATGAAAAGAGCCTTCAACTTAGCTTCCATTATAATTTCCATACATATGAACATTAAAGACACTCACCATTAATCTCAAGAAAAAATAATAGTAAATAAAAAAATGCAACACGTAAAAGAAGGAAAGATCTCCATAGAACATTAAGAATGGATGAGACATATCCTTTAGTACAATGATAGGGGGCTTCAACTTAGCTTCCATTATAATTTCAAACATTTTCCGTACATGTGAATGTTAAAGACATCCACCATTTATCTAAAGGAAAATTAGTAATAGTATTAGATAAAAAATGCAAGGCCTAAAAGATGGAAAGATCTCCATGCAACATTGGGAGTGGATGAGACATATCCTTTAGTACAAGGATAGATTATTTTTATTCCATTAATAAAATTTAAAACAAAATGTATCAAAATATGTAAAAATATGTTTTTTTAAAGAGTGATTTAATATATTCAAAAATTTATAAGAGAATGCTAGATGCACCAATGAATTAAAGGAGAGATAGTTAAGTCTCTAGGGTTACTAAGTATTAAACACCAATTAATAAAAAAATGCAAGGAGATATTAATTTAATTTATTACAATTTTATCAAAATCAAATGGTAAGGATGTCATTTTTTTGGTTATGGATAGACTCAAACTATGCATATTTTGTGGAATTCAAAGTACATATACTACAATCCAAGTGTTAAAATTGTTCATGAAGGAAACTCATAGGTTAATGGGTTTTCTAAATAATAATAAGTGACAAAGATCAAAAATTCATCTAGGTAATTTTTGGAAAGAGTTATAAGTATAAGAGGAACAATTCTAGTTTCTATGGGTTAAACATATCACCCAAAAGAAGGTTACCTTGATTTTTGTTATTCAATAAGTAATATCAATTGGTCAAGTGACTCCCTTTAGTAGAATGGTGGTATAACACATTCTATAAAACATATACTAGGATACATCACTGGAACATCTTTGTGAATATCAATTTTCTGGTATAATTTCCTTTTTATGAGACTTCCAAAGTACAAGAAATAAGCTAAGAAATTAGTTGGTGTGTATAAGAAATTGTTATCATTGGTATAATGTTATGTTATGTCGTGTGTAGCTCCAATGCCAGTATGTGGTGATGTTTTGTTTGAGGAAATGAAATTAATTTGAAAGATAAGTGGAATTTGAAGGTATGTGCATGTTGCTCATGCAGCGCTTACCAAAACTAAACACACAAAAATATCATTAATAAAACCACACTTCAACGCTTGAGCATTACAAACAATTACATGGCTATTTATTTAGGATGGAAGAAATCTCTCAAATCTCTTCAAGAGAAACCTCTTCCTAGATATTTGGAGGAAGTTGAATATTATCTTCTCAACATTAGGAATCCTATCCTAATTTCTTGATCTCCTAATTAATTATAGAATGACTCATAAAACCTAGAAAATTCTAGATTACTCAATTTAAATAATTACAACAAATAAAATATGTGATGCTCCTACATCATACTACCGAGGAAGAAAAAGATAAAATAATATGTTTTGTTTTTGAAGTTCTTCAATGTTGGTACCATATTTTGAAATTTCCGTTGTTTTCATCCAAGTAGCATCTTCGACTAGTTGATTCTTCCATTTCACCAAGTATTGAAGATATTCTTTCTTTCTCATCCTTATAGCCACTCTTTGATCGATAATGGATTCAATCTTCTTTGTTGGTGTTGAAGGTAGTTGTTTCTCCCATTGAACTTTGTCGTTAATAGGTGCATCAGTAGGATCATTATAGGGGTGTTGATATGAAACATTAAATATTGATGAAATGCCAAAACCTTTGGGTAGTTCTATTTCATAAGCATTCGAGGAAAATTTTCTCAAAATTTTGGATGGTCCAACATTTTTCAATTTTAACTTATTATATTCCCCTTTAGGAAATATTTCTTCCCAAATATGTGCCATAATCAGATCTCCAACATTAAATTCTAACTGTCTTCTTTTAGAATCTGCTCTTTGTTTATACTTGTTGTTTCTTTCTTGTTGTTGTTGCTTGAATCTGTCTTTTATTTCCTACATACTAGCTGCAAAATCTTCACTATATGCACTTTTGAATTTTTGTTTTCCCGGGTTCCTCAACTCATAAATACCTCTTGGATGCATACCATAAACAATTTCAAATGGACTCAATCCAGTGCTTTTATTGGGTGAATTTTTATATGCAAATTCTTCCTGAGGAAGTACTTGATCCCATTGTTTGGGATGTTAACTTACTAGACTCCTCAAGATATTTCCAAAGCTTCTATTTACCACTTTTGTCTGACCATCAATCTGGGATGATATGTTGAGCTGAAACTGAGATTTGTTCCCAACTTTTACCATAGATTTCTCCAAAAATGACCCACAAACTTAGTGTCTCCGTCAGAAAAAATACTTTTAGGTGATCCATTCAATCTAACTATTTCTTAGAAGAACAATTTTGCTATGTTAGTTGCATCATTTGTTTTTTTACAAGCTATAAAGTGCGCCATTTTTTAGAATCTGTCAACAACAACAAATATTGAGTCACTTCCTTTTTGTGTTTTTGATAGTCCTAGTACAAAATCCATGCTTATGGAGTCCCATGGTCGATTTGGTATTTGTATGGTTTGATAGAGTCCAATGTTATGACTTCTTCCTTTTGCATATTGACATATCCTGCATCTTTGAAAAAATTCCTTACATATGTTTACATGTGAATCCAATAATAAAATGCTTGTAACTGTGCTAGAGGTGTATCTTGCCCAAAATGACCTGCTAAACCCCCATAATGTTTTTCTTTCAATTGATTTTCCCTAATCGAACATATTGGAATGCATAACTATTTTCCTTTGAATAGAAGTCCCTCCTCTATCATGTATTCTAACCATGGAGTTCTATCTCTACTTATAGGATTTTCAGAAGATTCATAAACCTCTTTAAAATTTGGATCATCTTTATACATATATTTCAGCTCATCAAATCCTAATACATTTAATTGGAATTCTTGAAAAATTAAATTGATTCTCATTAATGCATCTACCACTTTGTTTGATTTCCCACTCTTGTGCTTGATGAAAAATGTGAAATTTTGTAAAAATTCAATCCATTTAACATGTCTTTGATTCAATTTTGTTTGATTGTTGATATACTGTAAAGCATGATTATCTGTGCAGATGATGAACTCTTTTGAATTAGATAATGTCTCCATTTCTTTAGAGTTTGTATGATGCATAAAATTATTTATCATAAGAAGAGTATTTTTGCTTGCCCTCATTAAATTTTTCACTGAATTAGGGAACTAGTTTTCCTTCTTAACTTAAGACAACTCCTATTGCAGTTCCACTCACATCAGTCTCAACCTGAAACAACTTATTGAAATCTGGCAATGCTAAAATAGGTTGTTCTATGATCTTTTTCTTTAATAATTGGAAATTTTTATTAGTTTCTTATGTCCAATGTTAGGTCCCTATATTACTAATATAGTCCCTTATTGTTGTTAGTGTAACCCCCTTATTGTTATTATTGTACCCTTGTAACCCCCATATTGTTATTATTGTACCCTTAAATTATTATTGTTAGGTCGGCTAGGATTACATTGTGGCCCCATGGACTCTTATATATAGAAAGGAGGTTTTGTAATTTGTATCATCAAAGAATTTTTCATTCATGTAATGTATTATAGTTTTCCCCCCTCGAATTGTCTTATTTCTAAGGCATTGATATCTCTTTTCTTCAATTTTTGGAGCTGGTTTCACAACATTTGGTATCCGAGCTTTGGGATTCTAGGGTTTCGCTGCTCCAAACAGGTCATCATGGAATTTTAGCTATAACTATTTTTCTATGAAAGTTCAGAAGCTGAAATATTTAGAGTGCGAAGCCAAAATCCTAAGGAAAATTGTCGCAAAATTTCAGAGCTTGGTTCGAAATAGTTTCAAATATATGATCTGTGGAATTTAGTTCATTTTGCAGGCTCTTGAATTTAACCTAAACAGGCCATCATGGAATGTTCACTATAATTTTTTTCTACGAAGGTTCAGAAGCTGAAATTTGTAGAGCACGAAGCCGAAATCCTGTGGAACATTGTCACGAAATTTCAGATCTTGGTTCTCAATATTGTCGGAGATATGATCTGTGGAAGTTAGGGCTTTTGCAGGCTTCTGAATTGCATCTCAAAGAGGTGATCGTGGGACAATATTCATAGCTCTCTCTCTGAGCATCGGATTGGAATGTTGTAAAAAGTGGCCGCAAGTACACGGATTTTAGTTTGTTGTCTATCAATTTCAGAGCCAAAGGTTAAAACAGTGACACGTGGCAAGTCGTACAAGTTCACACTACTAAATCAATCCATAATTGGGTCATTGTGGGAGATTGGACATAAATTTGCCTTCAATGATACAAATCAGATCAAACCCGTGGAATTTGAAAGAAGCTTCAGAGAGCTACTACAGGACCGAATTTTAGATATTGCGGATCCGCAATTATAGATATAATTCAATTTCAATATCGAGCTCCTAAAAAGCAAGTAAAAGGTGTGTATTTATTTTATTTTATTTTCCGAATTGCATAAGTCTTGTTTGAAGAATCAATTTGAATTGATTCCAAGGGCATATTGTAGAATAGATATCAGTATTGGATTCTAAAATGGCTCCTAAAAATATTTCAACACCCATTAAGCCTTTAGAAGGCTCTTCTATGACTCATGAAGACGAAGAATGGCAACATGATATATCAAAATTACAAGAGCAAGTGCAACAAATTTCGCTCTCACAAAGAGCAACAAAAAATGAAATGGAAGTTTTGAAGAAAAGAGTGGAAACTAAGATGGATGGTTTGAAGAAAGGAGTGGAAGCTAAGATGAATTGTTTGGAAGCTAATATGGATGACATGGAAGTGGGCATCGAAGCTAAGATGGATGAAATGGAAGTTAATATCGATGAAAAAATGAAAGACAACATGGAAAACATGAAGAATGATCTAAAAGCATACATGGAAGGCTTGATGACAAGCTTAAAACCAGAAATGATTCCTAATGGCGGAAATATAGGAGAAGAACCTCATGATGAGAACAAAATAAATGTTAATCGTGATTTCATAAACTCGAATGTTGGTGGGAAGAACCATCATATTCCAAAAATGGATATGAGGAAGTTTGATGGAAAGGATCCTGTAACATGGATACTACAGATGGAGCAATATTTTGATCTCCATAATGTGAAAAACACACAAAGGTACGCATTGCAACTTTTCATTTAGAACAAAATACATTTGTATGGTATCGATGCATTTGCTCCCGTAAAAAAATTGTCACTTGGTCAAATTTTACGGAGGAAATGATAGCACATTATGAGGATACAAAGAGCAACACCTTCTTTAGCCAATTGATAAATCTCAAACAAAAGGGTTTAGTGGGGCAGCACATTGAGGACTTCCAAAAATTGAATATAAGGGTAACTGATATTCCAGAGGAACACAGGATTGATCTCTTCATAGGCACTTTAAAGGATAACGTCCAACATGAAGTTCACGTTTTGGAACCTGATTCATTGGAGAAGGCATTTAGGTTGGAAAGAAAAATTGAATGCAAAATTATGGCGACAAGGAAGCCTACCACTCACTTCTATAAAGAAGGAAGTGTTGCTATGCCTAGATTTCCACAACCTACAAGGTTGACACCACAACAATTGGAAGAAAAAAGAGAAAAAGGGCTTTGCTACAGTTGTGATAGAAAATAAACTAAAGGTCATAAGTGTGCTGAGAATAAATTATTTTACATAGATTGTGAAGAGGAAGAAGAAAATGAACAAGAAGAGGATATACACCAGGAACCAACCCTAGAAGAGGAAGAAATGAGTCTGACCATATCGTGTAATGCATTGGCAGGAATTACCACTCCTCAAACTCTCAAGATAAAAGGACATATCAAGAAGAAAAAGGTAATAGTGTTGATTGATTCAGGTAGTACCCATAATTTTATTCATTGTAAGGTAGCCAAGGAATTGAATTGTTTCCTATACCCATCACTAGAATGTCAAGTGATGGTTGCAAATGGAGGAACTATAAATTGCTCTAGAAAATGCCATAATATCAAGCTAACCATGGGGGAATATATATTGAATAGTCCAATGCTTTTCATTTCTATGGGAGGTGTTGATGTTGTACTAGGAGTACAATGGTTACAATCTTTGGGGACGGTAGCTTTTAAATTTCAAGAAATTTTCTTGAAATTTTTTTTAGAAGGAAAGGAAGTCGAATTACGGGGTATTGCAGGGAAGATGGGAAACATAATAAGCTCTAATGTCATGACAAATATTCTACAGAAAGAACAACGAGGCGTAATTGCACAATTATGCTCACTAAAATTTCCACCATCAAAATCATCTATTTCTTCAGATCTCCAAAAAGTCTTGGACAATCATTCCAAGGTGTTTGAAACTCCCAAAGGACTCCCACCTATTCATGATCATCATCATGCTATTCATTTGATTCCAGGAATTTTTCCTCCAAACATCAGGCCTTATAGATATCCTTATGTCCAAAAGAGTGAAATTGAACGTATGATTGCAGAAATGTTAGAGACTAGTATAATTCAACCTATTCAAAGTTCTTTCTCTACTCCTGTAGTATTGGTACACAAGAAGGATGTGTTATCACTCAGGTTTTCCTTGAAGTTGTGGAAGAGGAAAGTATACCCGAGGTAACCACAAACCAACCTTCAGATGCAGAATCTAGCCAATCTACATCCAGAGAGGGCTCTCTCTTTATAATTTATCTTTGTTCTTAGAAAGTTTTAGGCTAGTTATAAATCCAAGAGTTTGTTTGAAAACGGTGGAATCCGCAAACTAGGGGCAAGGTTGAAGATTTTCAGTCCATTGGGCTATGGAGTCAAAGGATGGCTTTACTGGATTTCTATTCGATACACAAGATGGCTTTGAAGGGCAAGATAGCCAGACAGAGAACAATCCTTAAAATTTAAAGTGGATGGGATGATTTTGAAGGGATGAAAGGCAACTAAGAATCTTTCACCATGTTGAAAAGAAAGAAATGAAATGACTACAAATAAAGAGCAATGAAGAATTCTTTATTATAGTAATCAAGAATGTTTAAATTAGCAAAGCAAGAGCATTTAAAAATTCGTGCTTATAACCAATTTAGAGGAAAACATTAAGAATAATCACATCTGAAATCAGAGTACAATTAAGTAAATTCTGATTCAATCCTTTATGTAAATTATTCAGAAATGGACACAATGATATTATAAACGGATATAAAACTTAAGACATAGGATAGAAAGACTTATTGAACTGCAGTCCGACACATGAATCCTGCAAAAAGTCCTGAGCTTCAAATTGTCATCCAGTAAGCCACAAATAAATTTCTCCAAAACGCTTTTATTCCAAAAACTTCAATGTCACAGCAAAGTAATAGAATCCACCCTCAATACTCTCTTTGAGGGTTTATTTATACAAGAAATACTTGAAAAAATCTCACACTAACCTAGCCAATAATCTAGGGTGACTAAGGAGTGATTTACAAATAAACAGGAGACAAATGGTCTCGTGGATAGAATAATAAGTAACTGCTGATGTGTTGTTTCCTCATTTTGCTGATGTGCTGGAGGTAAGTGCTGAAATAGGGCTCGGTGCTGTCCCTTGGAGTAAATTCTTTGCTTGTTTGACACTCTTTGTCTTTACGGATACTCTTTAACCTGTTCAACTGATACTCTTTCATCTGTGCTCATTTTTATCTTTCACATAATAGTAAAAAGATAAAATTCTCATCCTGAAGATAATTTTCATAGAATTTCCAATAGGTCTTTCCACCATTGATCGTCTGGTATTATAGTCCTCTTAAGTTTTCTCAATGTCTCATCAGCCTCTGTGAGTTTGTAAAAAGTGGGCTCATCAGGAAACAAATAATTTATTTCATGTTCAAGATGAAATAAATTCTTCAACCTGTCATATAGATTTTTCCCTGTTGGCAACGTTGCTTCTGGTAGACTGATAGAACTAGTAGTTGTATTTTGAGCATGGCTCTCTATTTTCTTGACATAGGTTTCTAGTTCTATTATTTGGTCCTGTGAGAGCATCGGACTAGGTAACCCACTGTCTAACAAAACTTGAAATTTTTCTCTGAAAGCATTAATATCATCCAAAATATCTGCACACTTCCTTTCTAAATTCTGCATAAAAGTTCTTTTGATGAAAACTCTTTTTATCATCAAAATAGTGCCGGTCCTGTCTTCAATTCCTAGTACTGCAAGCTGTTGTTTTGTTTGGGTGTTCAAAAATTGAATAAGTTGATTGGCCTGCTCAATTCTACCTCTTAGTTCATCTCTTGTTCTGTTTATTTCTTCCTGAGCTATTTTAATCAGGTCATTTTGTTCAAAAATTGCTTGAATAGAGGGCCAAATACTTTTTATTAACTCAGTGCCCGAAGAATTTCATTTCATTTTTCCTTCAAAGGCTTCTCGAGTGAAGATCTTTCTAAGCCTTAATAAATACTTAATCACCTAATTTCCATGTTATTAGCAAGCTGACATCTTCTTAGATGTATCATACTTCTGCTCCAAATCTTTTAATTGTAACTTTGTGGTTTGAAGTTCTGTGACTCTTAATTGTAAACTTTCCATTTGTTTTATTAACTCATCAGAACTTAAACCAGAAGTGTTTACCTGCACTGGCTCTGTTTGTTGCTTTGTTGTTGTAGTACCTGTAGTTGTAGTAGCTTCTGTGGTGGATGTCTGCTTGATAGCTTCCTTTTCCTGTAAAGCTTGTTCCAATTCCTTCTCTGTTTCACTTAGTTGCTCAGTTACCTTTAAGAGCAACTCCATTACCTCTTCTTGTGAATTCCCCTTTAAAACTTCTTGGGTCTGGGGGTGCCTTGAGGCTGGAAATTTCAGCTGCTTTCTCAGTGCAGCTATGTCATCATCTTTCTTCTTAATTAATGCCTCAATGCTTTTAATATCTTTGGGGTTGTGACCCAAGCTGATAATTATGTCTTCCAGAGATTTTATTCTGTTATCTTTGGCCTGAGAAGAGGCCTTCTCAATTTGCAATTGGGCGCTTGTGTTATTTAAAGAATCTTGCAGCGTTAGGGCCCTTGCATGGCCTTGTGGTAAGTGGAATACCTGTTTCCCCGGTTGCTGCACTAGGCTCTATAAGTCAGAAGGATAGTGTCCTTTGCCGGGACCTCCAAAATTGTGGTTCTAATATAATCGGTATTTGACATGGGTTTGCTTTGCTGACTTGAAGTAGCTCATCATCATTTTCCTTGTGAAATGTCCAAATGCGCAGGCAGTAATATCTCCACAGTATATGTAGACCATTTCCAAATATTGATCATATACCTTCCATTATTAATGGATCATTCTTTGTGTTTATATTGATAAAGTTTCTTTATATCCCCAATATGCGTTTTTGGTAGCCTAAGGAGGATACTTGGTACTCAATTACTTGTGCAAAGCTTTTCCTTTACACTTTCTTTTGTATAGGTCACACTAGCAGAACCGGTTGGTGTTGTCTTCTCTTCCATCATCAAGCGCCTCATCTATGATTTCTATGAAGTGGATGCGGATTTTAAGTTTTTGGTTTGATGTGTCCCAGTGACTCTTTGGAGGAGTAGTGTCTGAGACTTGCCTTTTCTTTCTGTTCCATGTTGGATGGGTTGCCGTCTGAAACTTAGGGATGTTTTACTGAGTGGGAGAAACTTGTGTTGGTGTAGATTACTCTGGTACTGAGTTTTCTGTAGGCTAAGTTTCATCGGCTGAATTTAAGTTCTTTCACCTGCCCATTTCTGTTTGCCCTTTGAGTGTTGAGCTTTGCTTTCTGTAATGTCTTTTGTAGATTTGCTGTGAAGAAGTGTGATATTAATTTTT
This sequence comes from Pinus albicaulis, assembly GCA_034641835.2. Taxonomy (NCBI): domain Eukaryota; kingdom Viridiplantae; phylum Streptophyta; class Pinopsida; order Pinales; family Pinaceae; genus Pinus; species Pinus albicaulis. The sequence goes on from CM076570.1 coordinate 1,201,354,384, forward strand.
TTCGGCCAAGATTGTGATCTTTCCTTCTCAAGATCTTTCATAATTTTGTTCATTTTGTCTTCTTCACTTTCTTCTTCAACTAGTGTTTCTTCCACCCATTCATCTTGGTTGGCATATTGTTCTATTTCAGGAATCTTGTGGTGTATGTAAGGGGATGATTTGTTCTTTATTCTCTTTTCACAGATAAAACCAAATGGGTCATAAGGAACCCATCGGAAAGTTCTTTGGAACTTGCAATGGCTTTGTAGTATATTTTATGCTTCTCGCTCGGCCTCCCTAGAGTTGCAGATGAAAGGACCTAATTGACTTTTGATCCTTAGTTGGGCTTTCTTCTTCACACTACAAAAATGGATCACATCTGAATTATTCATTTGCCTGAAATATTCCAAGGCAAAAATTCTCATAGGCACATATCTTAGCAACTTGAATGGATGTAATTCACATCCATAGATTCTGATGACTGAATGGTTTTGATATAAATACCAATCTCCAACTTTATAAGTTCTTGAAAGTTGCAAGGTCTTCTTGATTTCATTACTGAGCCTTGGAGGGGGGATTCCTGTCAACAAGGTAGTTGCAGGATATACAAAAAGATCGATGAACTCAGTATAGGAGTATGGAGAAGTATAGGAAGAATGAATTATGGGAGACCAAAATATAACTGACCTAGGGTTTCCCTTGGCATCAAGCTTTTTAACAGGGAAAGGGAACTTTTCTGATTGATAAAAGATAATGAGATGATAAATAACTGAGGAATATTTAAAAACTTTCTCATCATCTAGCCTCATGAACTGATCATGGATCTTATTGGCTATGAAGGAGGCAAAGTCATATTTAATTTCAGGAGGTTGCCCAGGGGTAAAGATAGACAGCGAAACCAGGGTTATCTCATCAACATATTCACTGGTGTTGAAACCTAAGACAAAAGAAATCATATTTAGGATGAATCTTCCCAATTTGTTGAAATAATAAAAACCATAGGGAGGAGGTCCCTTAGGTTGATGTTCAGGAAACATGAAATTCTGGCACATGGACTCCAATTTCTCTGGAGTCAATTTATTAGATTTTTCAATCAATTCTTCCATAGACAAAGGTGCTAGTTCTTGGTCTGGTTCAAAATGTAGCATTGCATTGATAGCCTGGGGAGTAATGGGGAAAAGAAAACTCTGGTCAGGGGATATTACAGCTCTCTGAGTGGGATCATAGTTAGAATGGAAATAGTGGATAATTTCTGGGAAATTAATGACTGAGGGGATGAGATATCTCGGGAGATTGGATTCCCACAACCCAATGACATCTTGTCCCTTCGAGTACTCGTCTCTGCAGCGATAATAAATTAGAAGGGGACTTTCATCAAAATGCAAGTCTTTAATCTGGAAATATTTATCTACTAAAGGCAAATATTCTAACTCTCGGTGGGGGGCATTCAGTGGAGTTACATTCAAAGCTGCCGGTGCTTCCATTTTGGTTCTTGTGGATTCAAAACGGAGGGTTCTGGTTTTCCTTCACAGGCCAGGCACAATTTCAACTTAAATGAAGGAAATTAACACAATTGCAGTTTCAGGGGAACATTTCACAGTTTTAAAACTTCAGGGAATGATTTCAGTGATAAGTTTTAATCACTAATTCAGTGGAAAACAAGGAAAACAGACTTTCTCTTGAAGTTCGAAGCGCTATAGGATAAATACCTGTTCTTGGAGGAAAGCTGGCTTTTAACAGGTATCAGGCGGTAGCGGGAGGATGCTTGAACACAGGTCTGGCGGAAATCTGGAGCGAAATCGAATTGAACAGTGGATTTCAGTGGGGCAGTCGTGGCAGAAAGCTTTTGATCAAGTTTAAATGGTGAAAATGACATGAAAGCTCTGAAATTAGATTCTTCAGAATCAAGGGTTTAGTTTTGAGAGTAGCGTCACTAGTGGTGATAAATGGCGAAGTAGGCGGTAAGCGGTTAGTCCCCGCACCGCTTATGGACAAGAGTGGTATTACACGCGGGGGGAGCGATTCCATTTGGCGATGGACGCGTGGCAGGTGAACTATTCCAATACCACCCTTCCCCCGCGCATTAAAGTTCTGATAAGGGATGGGTAGCGGAATTGATAGGGAGCGTTGATCTGTGGAAGGGCGATCCGACGGTGGAAAGGACGGGGAGATAGTGGGGTGGTTATCACGCGGGCCCGGTATATTTAACGTTTAATTAATCATCCCGGGTGGCACATGATTGGCGGAGGAAAGGTTATTAATTAGTTCTGATAACTAATTAATCCCGTAATTATAATGAAAAAGGGGTTGCGGCGGGGTTTCGTTAGGTGGGATGCCAAGTGGATGAGCCATAGTGGCATGAGGATCTTTTCAAAGTTTTGGTTTAAAAAGTAAAACTTCGGGCTTTATCCTTTATTTGTGTTAAACATATAGAATTATATGTTTAAATGTTGTTTTAATATTTATTACTATATGGTAATAAATAAACATTATTTAACTACCATAAGGGGCGGGACTATAATATAAAGATATATTTAACCAAAGGGCGTATAGTGGGTTTTTATTTGAATGCATGGGGAAATAAATATTTTGGTTAAACGTTATAATATAGGGGTTTTTTGGAAATTCATATAAAAGGAGTTATATACTTAGGACAAGGCACTTTCACTAGGGATTTAGTAAATAGAGTTAAATGTAAATATGACAAAGGGACAAGGGAACTCAAAACACTTTGCTCATCTAAGAAAGTGACAATTTCTGAAGTAAATTGCAATATCTCATCTTCAACACTTAAACTTAGAATAGTAAGTTATTTTGAGGGATTTTTGTGGAATTTTGCATATTTTTCCTAAGCAAAATGAGATTTTACTTAGGAAAAGGTTAAAGATGAATGATTAAAATGATGAATTATCTCAAGTACTTAGGTCTTTTTGATCATTAGGCCGAGGGTCCGGTCCCTCCAAAAGTCAAGGAAATGCCTTGAGCCCCTTTGATCTCCAAGTACCCTAGTACTTTGGGGGAAATTAGTAAAACTTTAAGGGGAAAGTGATGAGGGAAGTTAATGATTTTGACTTTGCTTGCTGTGATTTTCCAGTGTATTTCCTGCTTCAGTATTTGTGATGAAAGTAAAGGATCAAAAACATTTAGCAGCATCATTCATCAGATAAAACTTTGCAACACCATCTACCTACCCTATCTACTTGACACTACCATTTTCTCTTCTTTATTAGGGTGCATTTAGACTTGCAAACCCTTATCAATCTTTTTCTTTTTACAAGGAAAATCTATCTAATTCTACCCTTATTACATCCAAGGGCTCGGATTAAACTGTTGAGCACCTTTTATTAACTCTACCTATCTACTTATCTGCCAAGATTAAACTGTTTGGTCAGATATTTATTCTCTATTCTACAACATGAAATTGAAACATGAATGAGTCAAGTTTAAACAGTTTGACTCTTCATAAATTGTGGCAAAAGTTTGACAAGCTGCACACAATTACTTATTTACAAAAAATGAAATAGTAGTGGCATTTGGATTTGCACACTTTCCTTGGTCTATTTTTTGCTTGGGGTTCATTTCTTTCATTTTCTTGACCAATTTATTTTTCTTACCCTTTGATTTTTCTTTTAGGGTATACCCTCTTTACATTTTTTTTTCAATTTTTTGATTTTTTGGTTTTCAAGAATATGGAACACCTTTGCTCCCTGAAAAAGGTTTGAACATATTCCATAGTTCAATCAAGACAATCATGAAAAATGATACCTATTGGTATAGGAGACTAACACTGGCTCCACTTGGGGATGGCTTTTCCTTGTGAAAAGTCAAGAACAGCAAGTCAGTTGCCTCAACATGTCTTCAAACTGAACTATGTAATCTCCTTCTTCAGGTAGCTTTATTGTACATATGATAGTGAAACTTTTGAAACTTAGGGCCTTCACTTCGGGCTTCAACTCCAAGAAGTCACCATCCAATCAACACTGCATTAGAAAAGGATATATTATGTACAAGTTAGAAAAAACAAAACATCCTAGTAAATAGGATCAAAATAATGCTTTAGCATTCGACCATTGACTGGTCCTTCTTCAGCTTCTGAATTGTCCAAATTCTTCAAAAAGTATGTGTTGTTTCCTTGCAAGGCATGTATGATGTAAGGCCCTTTCCACAAGAAATCAAATTTTCCATGTTTCCCTTTTTCTTCTCTTCTAGAATCCCATCTTAGGACTTTATCACCTAGTTGAAAATCTTCTGCTTTAGTCCTTTTATCAAACATTTTCTTTAGCTTTTCCTTCAAGACTTGAGATCGTTGGTATACCTCTTCCCTGGTTTGCTGCAAGTGGATTATTTGATTAATTCTTCTTTGAATGTCATTGGGTTCCACTTGAGCCTCCTGAAGTAATTTCATAACAGGAATTCCTAAAGATGATGGGAATCTTGCTTCAAGGCCATAAACTAATTCATATGGACTAGTCCCAATTGATTTCTTAGTTGTAAGTCTGTCTGCCCACAATGCATTGGTCAGTTTCTTGTGCCAATTCTTTTTGTTTTCTTCCAATAACTTTTTAATGATATTAATAAGGCTTTTATTGGAGGATTCTGCTAGTCCATTACCCTGAGGGTAATAAGCTGTTGAATGGCCTAAAGTAATATGATATTTACTACAGAAACTAATCATTTTCTTTGACTTAAATGCAGCAGCATTATCTGTTATAATCTTTTCTGGAAAACCAAATCTTGAAAGAATATTGGTTTCTAAAAACCCTATAATCACAGAATCATTGGCCTGTCTGCATGGGATAGGTTCAATCCACTTAGTGAAGTAGTCTGTGGAAGTAAGAATCCATCTGTGTTGCCCTGAAGAAGGGGGATGGATTTCTCCAATAAAATCTAATCCCCATTGTTGAAAAGTTATTTCTGTGGAAACTGGTTTTAATGGCAAAGGTAACAACTTTCTTTTACCCTCAAATATCTGACACTTATGACAAGTTGTTACAAATTTCTTAACATCAGAAAATAATGTTGGCCAGTAAAAACCAGCCCTTAAGATTTTGTCTGCAGTTGATTTCCAATAGAGATGTCCTCCACAATCCCCTGCATGAAATTCATTAAGAACTTTATCAGTTTCATCTTTTAATAGACAATTCAATAAGATCCCTTCATGATTTTTCCAAAATAGAGTGCCATCTAAAATACAATATTTCAAGGATGTCATCTTTAAAAATCTTTGTTTGGTTCTGGACAACCCTGGAGGAGCTTGCAGGTTTAGCAAAACATGAATGATATCTGTGTACTAGGGAGAATCTAAGAAAGCTTGACTGAACTGTGGATTCGCCATCTCCTGCTCGTCATCCAGTTCGTTAATGTCTAAGGCTTGGCAATTAGTTTCAATCATGAGTTGTGCCAAACCTTGACCTTTTATGAGTTTTGTTGGTTTAATTTCAATATCATATTCTAAAATGGTAGCTATCCACTTACCCCTTTTACCTTCAATGCCATCTTGAGTCAAAATATCTTTAACTACAGCATTAGGCACATAAGCTATCACATGAGAATATAATATGTAAACTCTGAAATCTTTAATTGCTTTTACCAATGCAAATGCCTGTTTCTCCATAATATTGTATTTCAAAGATGCATCCCTAAGTGCTTTACTAAAAAATGCTATTGGTTTTTCACACCCTTGATCATCTTTTTGAAGTAAAACAGCTACAACTGTATGTTCAGAAGCAAATGAAAAAATAATGAAATCTCTGTCAAATTTGGGACTGGTAAGAACTGGTGTTCTTGTTAAAGCCATTTTAATTTCCTCAAATGATTGCTTGGCTTCTACAGTCCAGTCAATGCTTGAATCTTTCCTCAACATGTTAGTAAGCAATCTAAGTAATTCAACTAAACTAGAAATAAATCTTCTCAAGAAATTAATCTTTCCTATGAATGCTTGCAACTCTTTTATGTTTCTAGGATGAGGTATCTGTAAAATTGCTTGTATTCTTTCTGGATCAATCCTAATGCCATCTTTAGAAATAATGTGACCCAAGAGCTTTCCTTCTTCCAAACCAAATAATGACTTTTTAGGGTTTAAAGAAATTCCATATTTTCTGCACTTTATAAATACTTGTCTTAAATGATCTAAATGTTCTTGATCTGTTTTAGAAAAAACAGTTAAATCATCTAGATAAATAACCAGAAAATCATGTATTTCTTTAGCAAAAGAAATCTCCATTGCTCTCTGAAATGTAGCTCCTGCATTCTTGAGTCCAAATGGCATTTTGACATATTTAAACGTACCCCATGGTGTAGTGAATGTTGTTTTATCCTGATCATCAGGATGAACCAGAATCTGGTTGTACCCTGAAAATCCATCCAATAGAGATATCCTAGAAGATCCTACTACCCTCTGAAGAATATGGTCCATTTTTGGTAAAGGATAGTTATCTTTTAAAGAAACTTTATTCAAATTTCTTAGATCAACACACAGTCTAATTTCCCCAGTCTTCTTCCTTGTTGGTACCAGGTTAGAAACCCATTCTGAGAATCTGATAGGAGCTATAATCCCTGCTTCAAACATTATTTTGATTTCCTTTTCAATTGAGGGTAATAAAACAGGATTTATTCTTCTAAGCTTTTGTTTGAAAGGTTTCTGATCTGGTTTCAAAGGTATAGTGTGTTGAATGATGGATGTATCATAAGATTTCAGATCTTCATAACTCCAGGCAAAAACATCCTAGAATTCTCTCAATAGTTCAACATATTTGACCTTTTGATCTTTTGGAAGAGATTTGGACAACTTAACCATTTTGGGATTTTCTGGGGTTCCTAAGTTGCATTCTTCGATATCAGCCTTAATAGGTTCCATTTTAGGTCTAAATGGAATATCATTTGAGTCAAACAGATCTTCCAAAGGAGTTAATCCTTTGGGCAAATGATTATCTTTTAAATTGATGATTTCTGTCTCATCTTCTATGATCTCATCAGATTCCATGTGTTTCAAATTCTGCATGTCTTTTTTTGTGAATGTGGTTGGGTGCAGCATATGAATTGCATTTTCTCTTGAAATTTCTATTTTTTGTTCTTTTTCTTGATCAAATTCATCAATAGTTATGTCTTCATCTATATTACAGTTAGAAAACTCATTTTGAAGTGTCAAAAAACTATTGATTTGATTGTTACTTGCAAATACTTGCCAATTCAAAAGATTGTCTGGTATGGCAGGCCTATGTCTAATCTCAGCTGAAAACTTATGATTAGGATCAAAAGGTAACTTGCATGTGCTAGCAAACATTGCGAGGCTGTGAGCATGCAAATTTTGTTTCCTGGGAATCTTGGCAAGTTGAGCTAATGTGTTGGGAATTTCTACAACTGTCTCTCTGTATTGTTTCAATCTCATGTCTTTTGTTGAACATTCTCCTTTAATCTGTTGAATGATTAGTTCAGAATCTCCTATGATTGATACCCTAATAGCTCCTAACTTCTTGACATGTTTAAGCCCTAATAAAAGAGCTTCGTACTCTGCCATGTTGTTAGTGCATTTGAAATTCAACCTATAAGCATGACCCTCCGCATGATTATTTTCAACATTATGTAACCAAATCCCAGCTCCTGCCCCTAATTTGTTTACTGAGCCATCGAACTCTAAATGCCATAGAATTTCATGTTCATAATTTTCATCAATTGTTTTAAAATGTTTCTTGACGGGAGCTAGTTGTTTAGCTTCTTCTGGTTTTTCTTGATCATCTGGTGTTTCTTTGTTTTCAGAAATTTCTTCAATTTTAACAGTAGTTTTGTTTGTGGTTTCCAATTTTGGAGCTTCTATTTCAGTGGGGAGATCCAACTCAGCATTTTATAAAATAAAAGAGTCCATATCAGAATGTATAGAGTAAACAGGGAAGTTCTCAGGCTTCTCATGGCTACTAACTAAATATTTCATCAATGTCTCTCTGTAAAGTCTTTTAGGCTGACCAAATACTGAAATAGTTGCATATGACATGTCTAGTTGAATAGACCCTCCAAGTTTAGCACCCCAAGATCTAGACAATAACATACCATATTTAGGTGGAATATCAGCCACTACTATGTCCATCAAAACAGACTTAGCAGGGTATTGTACCAAAGTAACCCACAAATCTTTAATCAAACCTAAACATTTTACCTGACTAGAATCAAATGAAAACAAATCTTTGTATGGTTTGGTAATATCTAGATTTAATATTTCCATTACTGCTTTTGGCATCAAATTATGAGATGCTCCAAAATCAAGCATTGCATTATGGAGTATCTTGTCATGAACATTCAGGCTTACATAAAATGGAGGAGTTCCTCCACTTTCTGGTTTGCCATTTACCTCGGGGCCAAAAAGAAGTTTGGGTTGATCATCAAGAATATTTACTGAATCGTCCAATCCAGTAATGTTAATGTTTAGGGACTTGGTAATTTGACTTCTATAGACATCATGTTTAGCCAATTCTGATAAAGGAACGACTATCTTTAGTTTGCCTATTTCAGCCTCTAGATTGAAAGGTTTTTCTGTTTGAGTTTTAGTGTTTTGCACAGTTGTGTTTTCTCTATTTTTTGGGTCTTCAATGTTTTTCTCTTTTTCATGAATGAAATTTTGTTTTGAAGGGGTATCTGAACTAACTTCTACTGTTTCTTCTACATTTCCCACAGGAGGAAAAGTATTAGATTGTTGTTTATTGTTTGATTGGTTGTCAGAGACATCTTCAATTATTGGATTTGAAGGGTTGGGAGTTATCCTAGACAAAATTTGTACTTGGGGAATGTTTTGTACAGGGGGAATGTTAACTTTACCTTTGACATTTTGTTTTGCATTTTTCTGTTTTCTATTCTCTGGCACATCAATCCGTCTGCTTCTCAAATTGTACTGTTTATGAACCTCATAAATTGTTGTGTCATAGCCTTCCTTAAAATCAAAAGTCTCACCTGAATGAGTTTGGAATGTTTCAAGGATGTGATTCTCTTGATCATCCTAGGATAGGAAAACTTCTGGTTCATTTTTGTCATCAGTTACATTGTTTATTTCTACATCTTCTGTAGGTTCTTCAGAAGTTGAACCTTCAACAAAGTTTTCTTGGAAAGGTGGCCTAATGTTTTGGTCAGGGACATTCTTTCCAATATTTTGGTTTTGATTTCTTCTAAAGTTTGGGTTTCTTACAATATTATCACCAGTAGATTTTCTTTTGATTGTTTCCACTCTGTCTCCTAATCTTTCCATACCTTTAATAATTGCATCTAGCTTCTTTTCAAAAACTGAAGGTTCTTCATTCAGAGGCATTCTTATTTCTGCCCTAGCTTTGGCTCTTTTTCTATCAGATTTGCTTCTACACTCACCACTATGCTTTGCATTTCCTCTAGGGTTTGGGGAGTTCTTTCCCTGAGTGAATAAGCTATGTCAGAGTCAAAACCATCTGGAAATTTAACCAATACAGAGTCAGGTGGGGGTCTGAGGTTCTGGGGAACAACGTTATATGCTTCATTGAATCTAATGATGTAATCTTGTACTGTTTCGTTAGGTCTTCTTCTTAATTTTTCGAATTCTGACAGGATCTGAAGAGGATCTTTCTTCTTCTCCCATCTGTTCAAAAATGCCCTATATAAAGCTGGTAAATCAGCAATAGTATTTGGAGCAAGGGCCCTAAACCATGTCCTAACTTCTCCAGTAAGACTCTGAACGAAAATTCTCATTCGGAAATTATCAGTGTCAATTTCATAGAACTCAAAGTAATCAGTCATCCTTTTGGTGTGTTGTTGTGCTGTGTAAGTACCTGATCCATCAAAAGGTGTGATCTTACTTTGGTAATCTTGGGGCAAAGCAGGAGGGTTGGCTGGTAACTGTAAAGGGGCATACCGATTGGCCATTGGAAGATATAGTGGGGTAACAGGAGTTGATGGTCTGGTAGGAGGAGATGGAGGAGTAGAAGGGGTGACAGGTGTTTGAAAAGCTTGAGAAAAAGTAACTGAACTTGGAGAAGCTTCGGTAATTACAGAGATGTTTGAATTTTCTTCAAAGTTTTGTTCAGATTGAATAGAGTTCTGTAATTGTCTGTCAAGATGATGTGAAACAAATCTGTATTGCAAATCTTCAAAGAATAATGGATCTGGAAATAATCTGGATAATTCAGTTTCAGAAAAATTTACAAATAAGGATGTTTCAAATCGTGCATCAAAAGGAATTTCATCAATATATATAATTTTCATGGGACAGGATGCAGATCTAGAAAGTGGTCTAGAACTTCCTGAACTCTCTTGACTTCCTCTTTCGGAACTTTCTTGACTTCCTTGTCTTCTAAGAATCCTAGGAATCAGATTTGGATTTTCAAATACTGGTGGTGGATTAGGGTCAGGGTTTGACCTAGTATGTCGAATCCTTTCTGAAGCCAGTTTTCCTAGACTATGTGTTTTTGGATTTTTGGTTTTAATTGAAAAATAAATACAACTTCTACAAATTCTTCAAGAAATAATGATGTATGATTAAAATTTTCTCAAAAATCTGTTAAACTAGAGAGTCTGGTTAAACATTTTGAAACTAAGGTTCAGTGATAAGCTAAATCAGAGATAGACTGAAGCAGCATTTATTTACTATTGCAATTGCAGAGCAAAAGCAATTTCAAAGGCTACCTGGCTGATCTTCAGACTCTATCTATAGCTTATAAGTGAACAATATTAACAAATAAAGATTATTCAGATCCCCAGTATGGTCGCCACTATGTTATCACTCAGGTTTTCCTTGAAGTTGTGGAAGAGGAAAGTATACCCGAGGTAACCACAAACCAACCTTCAGATGCAGAATCTAGCCAATCTGCATCCAGAGAGGGCTCTCTCTTTATAATTTATCTTTGTTCTTAGAAGATTTTAGGCTAGTTATAGATCCAAGAGTTTTGATTTTGTTTGAATGGTGGAATCCGCTAACTAAGGGCAAGGTTGAAGATTTTCAGTCCATTGGGCTATGGAGTTAAAGGATGGCTTTACTGGATTTCTATTCTACACACAAGATGGCTTTACAGGGCAAGATAGCCAAACAGAGAACAATCCTTAAAATTTAAAGTGGATGGAATGGGTTTGAAGGGATGAAAGGCAGCTAAGAATCTTTCACCATGTTCAAAAAGAAAGAAATGAAATGATTACAAACAAAGAGCAGTGAAGAATTCTTTATTATAGTAATCAATAATGTTTAAATTAGCAAAGCAAGAGCATTTAAGAATTCATGCTTATAACCAATTTAGAGGAAAACATTAAGAATAATCACATCTGAAACCAGAGTACAATTAAGTAAATTCTGATTCAATCTTTTATGTAAATTATTCAGAAATGGACACAATGATATTATAAACAGATATAACACTTAAGACATAGGATAGAAAGACTTATTGAACTGCAGTCCGACACATGAATCCTGCAAAAAGTTCTGAGCTTCAAATTGTCATCCAGCAAGCCATGAATAAATTTCTCCAAAACGCTTTTATTCCAAAAACTTCAATGTCACAGCAAAGTAATAGAATCCACCCTTAATACTCTCTTTGAGGGTTTATTTATACAAGAAATAATTGAAAATATCTCACACTAACCTAGCCAATAATCTAGGGTGACTAAGGAGTAATTTACAAATAAACAGGAGACAAATGGTCTCGTGGATAGAATAATAGGTAACTGCTGATGTGTTGTTTCCTCATTTTGCTGATGCGCTGGAGGTAAGTGCTGAGATAGGGCTCGGTGTTGTCCCTTGGAGTAAATTCTTTGCTTGTTTGATACTCTTTGTCTTTACGGATACTCTTTAACCTGTTCAACTGATACTCTTTCATCTGTGCTCATTTTTATCTTTCACATAATAGTAAAAAAGATAAAATTCTCATCTTGAAGATAATTTTCATAGAATTTCCAATAGGTCTTTCCACCATTGATCGTCTGGTATTATAGTCCTCTTAAGTTTTCTCAATGTCTCATCAGCCTCTGTGAGTTTGTAAAAAGTGGGCTCATCAGGAAACAAATACTTTATTTCATGTTCAAGATGAAATAAATTCTTCAACCTGTCATATAGATTTCTCCTTGTTGGCAACGTTGCTTCTGGTACACTGATAGAACTAGTAGTTGTATTTTGAGCATGGCTCTCTATTTTCTTGACATAGGTTTCTAGTTCCATTATTTGGTCCTGTGAGAGCATTGGACTGGGTAACCCACTGTCTAACAAAACTTGAAATTTTTCTCTGAAAGCATTAATATCATCCAAAATATCTGAACACTTCCTTTCTAAATTCTGCATAAAAGTTCTTTTGATGAAAACTCTTTTTATCATCAAAATAGTGCCAGTCCTGTCTTCAATTCCTAGTCTTGCAAGCTGTTGTTTTGTTCGGGTGTTCAAAAATTGAATAAGTTGATTGGCCTGCTCAGGTCTACCTCTTAGTTCATCTCTTGTTCTGTTTATTTCTTCCTGAGCTACTTTAATCAGGTCATTTTGTTCAAAAATTGCTTGAATAGAGGGCAAAATACTTTTTATTAACTCAATTATATTACCCCAAAGAATTTCATTTATTTCCTTCAAAGGCTTCTCTAGTGAAAGATCTTTTTCTAAAGCCTTAACTAATCTGTCCAATATTTTAATTTCCCTGGCATTATCAGCAACTGTCTTCTTAGATGTATCATACTTCTGTTCCAAATCTTTTAATTGTAACTTTGTGGTCTGAAGTTCTGTGACTCTTAATTGTAAACTTTCCATTTGTTTTATCAACTCATCCGAACTTAAACCAGAAGTATTTACCTGCGCTGGCTCTGTTTGTTGCTTTGCTGTTGTAGTACCTGTGGTTGTAGTAGCTTCTGTGATGGATGCCTGCTTGATAGCTTCCTTTTCCTGTAAAGCTTGTTCCAATCCCTTCTCTGTTTCACTTAGTTGCTCAGTTACCTTTAAGAGAAACTCCATTACATCTTCTTGTGAATTCCCCTTTAAAACTTCTTGGGTCTGGGGGTGCCTTGAGGCTGGAAATTTCAACTGCTTTCTCAGTGCAACTATGTCATCATCTTTCTTCTTTATTAGTGCCTCAATGCTTTTAATATCTTTGGGGTTGTGACCCAAGCTAATTATTATGTCTTCCAAAGACTTTATTCTGTTATCTTTGGCCTGAGAAGAGGCCTTTTCAATTTGCAATTAGGCGCTTGTGTTATTTAAAGAATCTTGCAGCGTTAAGGCTGCCATGGCTTTATTAGTAAGAGTGGAATACACCACTTCTCCAGTTTGTTTATGCAGCTCTATCTGGTCCAAAGGATGAATGTCCTTTGCCAGGACCTCAAAATTTGTTCTAATATATTCAGCTGCTGTCATGGGTTTTGGCACCTTTGACTTGAAGTGGCTCATCATCATTTTACCTTGTGAAATGTCAAATGCTGACATTAATCTCTCCTGATTATGTGGAGCCATTTTCAAATATTGATCATATACCTTCATTCTTAATGGATCATTCTTTGCCTTTATATTGATGAAGGTTCTTTTTATATCCCCTGTATCTGTTTTTGGTTGCCTAAAGGAGGATACTTCAGTACTCAATTGCTTGTGCAAAGCTTTTCCTTTCTGCTCTGTATGGGTCACACTAACAGAACCAGTTAATTGACTGTCTTCTCTTCCATCATCAAACACCTCATCTATGATTTCCACATCTGGAAGTGGATCTGGTTTATGTTTTTTGGTTTGATGTATTCCTGATGACTCTTTAGGAGGAGTAGTGTCTGGAACCTGCCTTTTCTTTCCTATTTCCATGTTGGATGGAGTTTGTAATTCTGAAACTTCAGGATGTTTTACCTGAGTGGGAGAAACTTGTGTTTGATCAGGTGCTCTGGAAGTTTGAGGTTTCTCTGCCATGACTAAAGTTTCAATGACCTGAATTTCAGGTTCCTTTCCTTTGCCTTTT